>JABUQX010141172.1:5000-15000 GCA_015478945.1 Trachelipus rathkii
AAAAAAAAAAATTAAGAGGGGAAAAATATAAAGTTAAATTTATAATTTTCTTTTTTAAAAAAAAAGAATAAAAAATAAAAATAAATAAAATAAAATGGAAAAACAAAATAAGAATAAAGCCGTATTTGAAACACTTTTATTTTATTTTTTTTTTTACTTTTTTCCCCTTTTTCATTTAGTAATTTACCAATATAGATTTTTTTAGGGAAAAAATCTTTCACATTTTTATCCCAGAATAAATGAAGAAGTTCTATGGGAATAATAATAATAATAATAATATTAATAATAATAATAATATTCATAATAATAATAATAATAATAATAATGGAATAATAATAATAATAATAATAATAATAATAATAATAATAATAATAATAATAATAATAATAATAATAATAATAATAATAATAATAATAATAATAATAATAATAATAATAATAATAATAATAATAATAATAATAATGATAATAAATATTTTTTCTATGAAACCTTCCCCCATTCCTTTACCCTCTCAATGGGATTGTTGAAGGATGAGAGAATGATATGGAATATAAAAGATGGAATCTTCTTCTTCTTCTTCTTCTTCTTCTTCTTCTTCTTCTTCTTCTTCTTCTTCTTCTTCTTCTTCTTCTTCTTCTTCTTCTTCTTCTTCTTCTTCTTCTTCTTCTTCTTCTTGAAGTAATGAATAGGTATAATAAATAGCTTTGATGTTTACCGCATAGAACATATCTGTTCTAAGACGGTGATCTGATAGATCACACTAAATAACTGTGATAAATAGGTTTGATGTTCACCGCATAGAACATATATGCTCTAAGTCAGTGTCTAATCGATCACACTGAATAGGAAAAATAATCCAAAAACAACATTTCACCCACTTGCAGCACTAGAAACAGAAACTGTTTTGAGTAAGCAAACTCATATGTCACATTGACAGTGGACACATCCAACACACTATGATGTTTGATGATTAGAAACAGAAACTATTCTGAGTGGGCAAACTCATATGTCACATTCACAGAGGACACATCCAACACAATAAATAAACAATAATACTTAACATATTATGATGTTTGTTGCTTAGAAGCAGATCTGCTTTAAGTAAGCAAACTCATGTGTTGCATAGAAATAAGTAAAATAATATACTTATTTTAAAAAAACATAACAGATTTGTTTTAAAACAGTTGACACATCCAACAAATTAAATAAACAAAAATACTAAACAGACTAGCCTTGAGTGGACTGTAAAATCTTTGCTAGTCGGTGTTCTGTAGTTCTTCTTCTTCTTCTTCTTCTTCTTCTTCTTCTTCTTCTTCTTCTTCTTCTTCTTCTTCTTCTTCTTCTTCTTCTTCTTCTTCTTCTTCTTCTTCTTCTTCTATAGCTAATTTCTTCTTCTTCTTCTGTATTCGATTCCTGATTGTGCTTTCTTCTTCTTCTTCTTCTTCTTACATTCATTGTATTATTCTCTTCTTCTTCTCCTTCTTCTTCCTATTTTTCTTTTTCTTCTTCTTTTTTCTTTTCTTTCTTTTTCTTCTTCTTCTTCTTCTTCTTCTTCTTCTTCTTCTTCTTCTTTTTACTTCTTCTTCTTCTTCTTTTTTTCTTCTTCTTCTTCTTCTTCTTCTTCTTCTTCTTCTTCTTCTTCTTCTTCTTCTTCTTCTTCTTCTTCTTCTTCTTCTTCTTCTTCTTCTTCTTCTTCTTTCTATTTCTTTCCCTACTATCCCTCTCCAATACAAAACTCTTCTCATAGCCTTTTTCTCCGAATTAGACCATAAATCTAAATCAAGATCCTCAAACACAGATTTTATTTTTTTCTAATTTTACATCAAAGTAAAACTGAGCATATAATAGCCATTATAATAGTTTTTTCTCTCTTGACAAGCTTTTATTATTAATTTTTTTATAACGTTCAGTATTAGTAAAAATTTTGTATTAATTTCATATTTTTTATTTTTTTTTTTTTTTTTTTTATATATATATATATATATATATATATATATATATATATATATATATATATATATATATATATATATATATATATATTAATAATAATATATATATATATACATAATAATAATATATAATAATAATAATAATAATATGCTATATAATAATAATAATAATATATATGTATAATAATAATAATAATAATATAATAATAATAATATGTAATAATAATAATATGTAATAATAATATAATAATAATAATATAATAATATGTAATAACATAATAACTTATAACTAACTTCTTCTTTAATAATAATATATTAATAATAAAATATAAATAATGTGTAATAATAATATTAATAATATATATAATAATAATAATAATAATAATATATATAATAAGCATATAATATGTAATATATGTAATATATATATCTAATAATAATATATAAAAAAGAGGAGAGGAGAGAGAGAGAGAGAGAGAGAGAGAGAGAGAGAGGAGAGAGAGAGAGAGAATCTCGATTCAGCCAAAGTTTGAACAGTGTCCACACAAACATACACACGCATACACAAACAACACACACACACATGCACAATCACATTACGATAACAATATAACAATGTAAAGAAATTGACACAATAGTACGTTGGTATTAGAGAAATTGGATCGAATTAGTAAAGAGTGGTGATGTGGCGAAAGGTCTTAGACCCCACCCTTTGCAGAAGGTCTATGTGAGTAGAACCAGCCCAGATAATACGATTCATGCTTCACATAAGGACGGAAGGACTCAATAGAAGATAACAAGTAACTGGGGTGGTTAGAAAAAAGTTTAGTAGTCCCCCAAAACCACCCACAGTTTTATAGACTTCTACGATAAAGATCGCGTGGTGTAAAGAATATGGATGGATTTGGAAAATATAAGGTTTTAATTGTTTGTATTTAGAAATGTTTCATGATAAGTATATATATTTTATATATTTAATATATTTTATTTAATTAAAACATTAGATAACTTTTGTATGTACTGTGGTTAAATTGATTTATTAACGTAGAGAAATTTTATTCCCTTTGAATAGTTTTAAAAGGGGAATTGAGTCTTTTTGACCTAATCTTCCCCCCTTCTTTGAGATAATGGGGGTAGAGGTCACCTGTCTTATTCACATATGCATACACGAAACAGATGCAAAAAGTTTGAGATATGATTAAAGTTTATGAAACATCAAATCAAATTTCTGTTCGACTTTTTCCTTTCCTTATTTTCACAATGAAAATGTAAAATCAAGAATTTTTCTTTTTTTAATGTATTGTATATATAATATATATAATAATATATATAATAATAATATTAATATATATATATATATATATAATAATAATAATAATAATAATAATAATATATATATATAATATATGATATATATATATAATAATAAATAAATCTTAACAATAAATATGTAACTAATATGTAATAATAATACTATATATAATATAATATATAATAATATATATATATATATATATATAATAATAATAATAATAATGTAACCAATATGTATATATGTATAATATATTTATGTATACTCTAACATATAGCTTAATATAATAATATAGCAATAATATAGCTGCTATATATTAATAATATGTAATAATATGTAATATCCCAACAGCAATAATAGCATAATAACAACAATATATGTATTTGCATATATAATAATAATAATAATAATAACCAACTAAATATATATATAATAATAATAATAATAATAATAATAATAATAATAATAATATATATCATATATATATATATATAATATGGAAATATAATAATAATAATAATAGCATATAATAATAATAATATGTAATATAATAATAATATATATGGCAACAATAATAATAATAATATCATAACATATGTAATAATATAATAATAACCTAATATATATATAATAATGTGTAATAATAGCAACCAACAACCAACGCGTAATACTATGTATATGTAGCAGCAACAATAATATGTAACCAACAACAACCTTAACTATGTATATATATATATATATATATATACTTTATATACTCTTTCTTTCTCTCATATATCCTTGCTCTATCACGGTTCACTTTTCGTGGCGGTTTTTTTTTCCAAATATAGTATCTATTTCGTATTTTAAATTTTTTTTTTTAATAATGTATATATATATATATTTTTATATGTATATTATATGTATTTAATATCATAGGACGTTTTCACAGTATAAAGACCTAAAATATATATATTCATATATATATATATATATATATATATATATATATATATATATATATATATATATATATATATATATATATATATATCTTTATATTTTTGCTATGGAAAAAGACATAACATTTTGCAAAATAACTATATATATATATATATACTTTTACAGTTAAAATTTTCTAGTTAATACTTGAATACTTTTATATTTTATATATATATATATACTTTATATATATATATATATCTTATACTCTATGTACATACATGTACATACATATGTATACATGTACATATGTTTACATGTAAGTTCTCATGTGGTTTGAATTCTCTCTCTCTCTCTCTCTCTCTCTCTCTCTCTCTCTCTCTCTCTCTCTCTCTCTCTCTCTCTCTCTCTCTTTCTCTCTCTCTCACTCACTCTCTCTCTCTCTCTCTCTCTCTCTCTCTCCCCCCTACAGTGGGGGGCAGTAACCTAATTCCCCACGAGAAGACTATATATATATATATATATATATATATATATATATATATATATATATATATATATATGTACATATATCTAATATATATATATATATATATATATATATATATATATATATATATATAAATATATATATATATATATATATATAATATATATATATATATATATATATAATAACTAACATCATAATGTATTAATAATAATATACATAATAATATATGTAATAATATATAATATATCATATAGTAAATAACAATAACATGTACACCGCGCATACATATATATGCATATATATATATATCATATCTATACATATAATAATAACATATATATATATATACTAAAATAACATATGTAATACCACGCCAGCAAAATTAACACAGAACATGTAGAAGAGTTAAAAAATATATATAAGTAATTTATATTTTACTCTCTCAGTTACTTCTTTCGCGGGGTCTGGGCATATCCCACGATAGGTTAAGGTTTGCTATATATATTATATATATATATATATATATATATAGCTCCAATATACAACAATAACATGGCTCCCAATAGTATCCCAGCCATGTATGTAATATATATGTATATATAGTACGGTGCTATTAATATGTTTACAGTTTTGTTTTATGAAATGTAATGTATACATCATCTCTCAACAATAATAATAATAATAATAATATTAATATATGTATATAAATAAATAACATAATAATAATAATAATATATAATAACTAATAATAATAAAATAATCATATAAATATAATATATATAATGTAATATGTATATATATATAATAATATAACTAATAATATGTGGTTGTATAACCAACCAGCCAACAATAATATATATATATATGCTGTATATATATATGTAATGTATAAATATATATATATCTATATTAATATGTAATAATAATAATAATAATAATAATATGTATTAATAATAATAACTAATAATAATATAATATAATATACAATATAATATGTATATGTATGTGTATGTAATAACCAACCAACCTTCTTCAGCTGTATATATATATGTAAGACAGATGAAGATAGGTAGGAGAAATGAAGATAAAGATGATTGAGAATCGATGATGATTGATAAAGAAAATGGAGATGGAGTAAAGGGAGATGAATGAGCTTGCAAAGGTTAAAAGATGAGTGAGATGATTAGTAAGGGAGTAAAGATGACCAAGATTGTAATGTTGAGGTGTTAAAGATAAAAGTAACTACCCAGAGAAATGATTAATGAAATGATGAGGCACTTTAAAAGATAAATAAGATATGTAACTGTGATAAGAATGGTGTTTTTATGGAAGTGATTGAAATAGATGAATTAAAGATAATTTAAGATGATTAACAAAAGTTATTGGAATGAAAAGATTATTATCTTTGCAGCAATAGCCAATATATATATATGTATAATATCTATATAACAACTCTTAATAATAATAACCATATATATATATGTAATAATAATAATAATAATATATATATATAATAATAATATCATAATATAGCAATAATAATAATAATATATATATATATATATATATGAAGGAGAGAAGGAGTATGCAAATTATATGGGGAAGTCGAGATATTAATTATATATATTTATATTATATATATTTTAATATCATTTTTTCCATGATATATTATTATATATTTCAATGTTATTATATTGTTACTGGATATTATTATATCCTATTTTTTCTTATGTCATTCACTTCAACAAATTTATCCTTATCTTTCGTGTATTATTTCGTTATTCTTCATAATTTTCCTTATTTGCGATGTACTTTCCATCTTATTCTTTATTTATTTATTTGCTTGTTCTTGTTTTTCGTTGTTATTTTCTGTTTTCTGTTTGTATAATTCTGACATCTGTCAATAATAATAACATAAACTATTAAGAACTATTCTGTATATAAAAGTAGTCAGTAACTGTTTCTGTTTTTCATCATCTAGATAACTCTGTGTGTCTGTCTATCTGTCTCTCTCTCTCTATCTCTCTGTCTGTCTGTCTGTCTGTCTGTCTGTCTGTCTCTCTCTCTCTCTCTCTCTCTCTCTCTCTCTCTCTCTCTCTCTCTCTCTCTCTCTCTCTCTCTCTCTCTCTCTCTCTCTCTCTCTGTATGTCTCTCTGTCTGTCTCTCTCTCCCTCTCTGTCTCTCTCTGTCTCTCTCTGTCTCTCTCTGCTTGTCTCTCCCTGTCTGTCTCTCTGTCTGTCTCTCTCCCTCTGTATCTCTGTCTCTCTGTCTGTCTGTTTGTCTCTCTCTCTCTCTCTCTCTGTCTCTCTCTCTCTCTCTCTCTCTCTCTCTCTCTCTCTCTCTCTCTCTCTCTCTCTCTCTCTCTCTCTCTCTCTCTCTCTCTCTCTCTCTTCTCTCTCTCTCTCTCTGTCTGTCTCTTTCTCTGTCTGTCTCTCTGTCTGTCTGTCTCTCCCTCTCTGTCTCTCTGTCTGTCTCTCTCTGTCTGTCTCTCTGTCTGTCTGTCTGTCTCTCTGTCTCTCTGTCTGTCTCTGTCTCTCTGTCTCTGTCTGTCTGTCTCTCTCTCTCTCTCTCTCTCTCTCTCTCTCTCTCTCTCTCTCTCTCTCTCTCTCTCTCTCTCTCTCTCTCTCTCTCTCTCTCTCTCTCTCTCTCTCTCTCTCTCTCTCTCTCTCTCTCTCTCTCTCTCTCTCATGGTTTTCAATCATTTTTTCGTAACACTTCTTAATTCGTCTTTGTCTGTAAGTTATAACAAATATATCTATCTTTAACCTCTGTATTTATGTAGAGTTATCTTGTTTATTTCCTTTATTAGCGTTTTCAAATGTCTTCGAAGATTGACTTTCAAACTATTTTATATATTTTCTTTATCGTATTCGTAGATCAAGTTCGGAAAGACATGCAATATGTCTCCTCTTCTAATAGACATTATTTTCAGTCAATATATTTCGTTAGTTTTTATTTCTTTTTACATTTGTTCCAATCAGTCTGCCGCATCTTTCCATCTCTCTCCCCCTTAGAACCCTCATGTATCTTCAATCTCTCTCGTTCTCTCTTCTCCCTCTTCTTGTCTCTCTCTCTTCATCATGTCCCTGTCACTCTCTCTCTCTCTCTCTCTCTCTCTCTCTCTCTCTCTCTCTCTCTCTCTCTCTCTCTCTCTCTCTCTCTCTCTCTCTCTCTCTCTCTTTCCGTCCGTGAGAGCACGTATTTGTCTCCATTCGAGAAATGAATTGCAAAGAAGGATATTTAGGGTGCATTAGTTTTGGATTCACGGTGTATTCTTACAGTGCAATTCGCGCGCGTCAAAGGAAGAAGCGGAAAATCTATTGAAATATATCAAACAGAACTTTAAAAAAGCACTCAACTAATGCGCACACACACACACACACACATACATATACATATATATATAATAATATATATATATATATATATACTATATATATATATATATATATATATATATATAACATAACTCATATATATATATATAACTATATATACTCTTCGCTGCTGCTATATATATCGGTGGCTGCGCTTTTGGGTGGGCCAGGTGGAGCAACGCCCTAGTTGTAGTAGGTAGAAAGATAATTAAAGGGATCAGCCGCCATATGTAATGTAGTAATACTGTATGTAATAATAATATCTAATAATATCTTAATATACTTATATATATATATATGTATAATAATAATATGTAATAATAATATATATATATAATAATAATATATCATATATAATATATATATATATATATAACAGGAGTTGAGGAGGGAAGGAGAAGGAAGGGAGGAGAAGGAGAGAGAGGAGAGAGAGAGAATATGCAAATTATATGCAGAAGTCAAAAAATTATTTCTATGTTTCCAACCTTTTGAATATTTCCTGCCTCTTACTTCTACTTCTCTCTCTTTCATCTTATTTCTATTTCTCCTAACTAGTATTTCTACTGCCTCACCTACCCCTTAATTTTTATCCTTATTTCGTATTATTCCCACATCTTACTTCCATCACCCGCATACATTATTTCTGTTTATCCTTCATCTTATTTCTATCTCTTCTAACTCTTATTTCTATTTCTCTTTCCTCATTTCTATTTTTATTGCCGTTCATCTCTACTTCTCTTACCTCTTAATTCTACTTCTCGCGACACTTATTTCTATATCTCTACCTCTTATTTATAATTTATCCCATAAACCTATTTCTATCTTCACTAATTATTTTTACTTCTCGCACTTCTTATTCCACATATTTCGCCTATATCTTATTTCTACTTATTTCTTATTTCTATTTATTCTTTATCTAATTTCTACGTTTCTTTCCTCTTATTTATACAACACCCTTTTTTTTTAAAGTTCCAACCTCAAGGGCATATCCCTATTCCAGGAGAGGAACTTCTCTAGGTAATATCTTCCCAGGATCCGGACTGGGTATCGAACCCGGGCCCCTTGCCATGCGACTCTATCGCTCTACCGATTGAGCCACATTTAAACAAATCTCTTAATAATAATAATAATAATAATAATAATAATAATAATAATAATAATAATAATAATAATAATAATAATAATAATAATAATAATAATAATAATAATAATAATAATAATAATAATAATTAAAATAAAAATTAAAATTAAAATTAAAATTAAAATTAAAATTAAAATTAAAATTAAAATTTTTTTCAACTCTTCCAATCTTTTCTCTCTTTATTTATTTCCTCATTACACTTCTCCTCATCTTATTTCTATCTCTCCTTATTTCTTCTTATTTCTATCTCTCCTTATTTCTTCTTATTTCTATCTCTCCTACTTTTTATTTCTATCTCTCTTACTTCTTATTTCTATCTCTCCTCATCTTATTTCAATCTCTCCTACTTCTTATTTCTATCTCTCCTACTTTTTATTTCTATCTCTCTTACTTCTTATTTCTATCTCTCCTACTTCTTATTTCAATCTCTCCTATTTCTTATTTCTATCTCTACTTAATTTTATCTTTACACCTCATACTTTTATTTCTGTCTTTGCAAAACCTTAAATCTTACTTTCACATCTTATTTCTATATTTTTCCCTTATTTTTTTTTACTTTTTGTTTCATTTTCCTACTTTTTTTTTTACCTTTTTTATAACATTTTTCAACATTTCTTATTTCTTTTATTTATTTTCTTTTTCCCCTCTCTTTCTCTCTCTCTCTCTCTCTCTCTCTCTCTCTCTCTCTCTCTCTCTCTCTCTCTCTCTCTCTCTCTCTCTCTCTCTCTCTCTCTTTCTCTCTTTCTCTTTCTCTCTCTTTTCTCTCTGTCTCTGTCTAGTCTGCATCTCTCTCTCTCTTTCTTT
>JABUQX010141173.1:0-14826 GCA_015478945.1 Trachelipus rathkii
CTTCGTATTTGCTCATAGCCCTCAAAACTGTCCTTTCTTACCTCCTATATTGGTCTATTGAGACTTACGACACTAGAGATCACATCTCCTTCGTATTTGCTCATAGCCCTCAAGACTTTTAACGTGACCCAACATAGTCGTTTATCGTAAGTACCTCCTTAAAATATACCTAAAACAAAAATATGAACAAAAATATGAACAAACATGCGAATAAAAACTACTGAACTATCCGCCAACCCAACTGTTAAAGTTCTCTAACATAATCAATTGTCGAAAGTACATCCTTAAGATTATGCTGAACAAAATATGAACAAAATATGAACAAAAACTCGATAGGTTAGATTATCTACTGAGCTATTCTCAACCCAACACGATTATCCTTAATCGTTCTGATTTTTGATCTTGTTTCACTTATCTCAAATACTTTTGCTCTGGGACTCAGCCAATACATTTTGCAGTATCGTTCTCAAACTTCTTTGGTTTTCAGATTAAAATGACTGACAGTTGAAAGAATATTATTAGTTTGAAAACTACAACGTTACAAAAATAAAACAGACCCAGCATTAGCGATGAAAGTTATTATATTTTCCTATTGTACCCTAATTCTGTAGGTATCATTACGACATCTTTGTTATCAGAAAGAAATACGGAAAAATGTTGTTGCTCACTATGATCCAGCTAGCTAGACGATGCTTTCTCTTTCAGCGCCGAGCAGGGTATCTTTATAAATATCTTGATGCAGTTGGAATACATTTGAAGTCTTAGTGTGTAATCAAATCGTTGCTAATGTTGTAATCAAACTAGACCTTTGATGACCCATCTTAACTAAATATTTTAAAATCCCAGTTTCTTCAATCACCAAAGTTCCAATAGGACCTTATTGGTTTTGTCTGCTCATCGTTTTATCTTCTTTGGCGGCGCCACATGGGTGAACGTGATCTCACACCAGTTCCCATTTTCTGGTTTTATCTGTCACCGAATCTCACTTACATGTCGTCTCTCAGCACATTAGTAAGATATTTTGAAGTGCAGCAAAACTGTGGTTTATATATGAAAGTTTCAGATATAAGACCTAATCAAAAACAAATTTAATCCAAACTAGATCATGTTTAGATGCAACAATTATAAAATAACTAAATATAAAGCAATTTGTGTACCAAATCCATGAGATTGATCCTTTCGTAATTACTGTCATGGGACAGTGTTTTCCGGTTCTGTGATCTCCTTCTTGGCTGTTACTCACCACTACTTGGTCAACTGAGACTGGCCTACTAAATCCTTTATTCAAGCAGCATCTAAACTCTCATAAGGTTTGTCGGCGAATCAGGAGGACCTTAGTGTGAATGTTTGATGTCTGTTCCGGATACATCTGCCAATCAGAACTTTTGAAACATGGCCCACTTTTGTAATATTATAGATAAGGAAAAATTCACGATGAAGCAAAAATCATGCCAATAATTAGTCAAAATAAATAAGTCGCAAGATAAACTATGACAACTAAAGATTAATAAACTTTCTTAATCCAGTCTAAGGGTGCAATATTTACACAAAAATACATGTTACAAATATCATACAAGAATCCTTATACATCCAAATTTTCGCTCTTACTGGCAATAGATACATATGCATATATATATATATATATATATATATATATATATATATATATATATATATATATATATATATATATATATATATATATATATATATATATATATATATATATATATATATATATATATATATATATATATATATATATATACTCATACATACGTTGTTTTTTCAGACTCTAAAGATGTTTTCTTAGCGATCTTTTTTGGGCTTGCAGTCTTCTCCTCTCTCCTAGTTTAAGACACTTTCAAAATCTCACGACTAAAACTTATCTTAGTACCTTCCACAAGAGGGGTGAGCAATCACTGTGAAAGTGAAATAACACATTTTCTCTGTCAATCGGAGTTCTTCTTTTGAGGGGTACTTGGGCATTCTCCCACTTCTTAGCTACTGAAGAGGTACTTCTCGCCTTTCCCGCGCCTCATTTACCGACTGTCTCTTCCAAATTGAAAACTGACTGAAGCAATGGCTTCTTGGCCTATACTGAATCATTGTTTTACCCTATTTGTTTTCTAAACGCGAAATGTAACTAGTGTGCAGCTCTTCTTCCAATTTTAACTTTCTATTTCCATTATTTAAATTTTCTCTCCTTCTGACCCTTTCAACGTACCTAAACCTCCTTCTCTATAAGACGGCATGCGGAGTCCACATCCTGTTGCCATCTTTTAGAAGAGCTAGCTATACTAAAACATACTTCCAAATCCATCTTTTAAAACAAAATAAGAAAATTACTTGGGTATATTCCTTTTCCAGCTCGTGGAAAGTCCTCAAGCAATCCCTAAAGACACAAACCCTACCGGTCTATTCCCCTATCTATAGGTTCCTGATTAGGATTTTGGGTCTCTTTGCTTTGTTAATGAATTCTTTCTTGGCTTTCCACAGAATGGAGAAATGAATATTTTCCATAACAAAAATAAGAAAATAAAAATAAAATGTTGCCTATTATTTAGGATTCTAATCCGTTACTTTTCATAAAAAATAAAGAAAATGTAATATTTGACCGAAGTAAATGTCACCAATACTATTTAATATAAAAAAAAAATATATATATATATATATATATATATATATATATATATATATATATATATATATATATATATATATATATATATATATATATATATATATATATATATATATAGAAAAAGATTAAATCTTATACATATGTATAAAGAATATTAAAATAAAAGTTAGATAAAAACAACAAACTTGGATTATCCATTATAAATTTTTTCCAGTCAGTGTGAACTCCACTAATTTCCTCTCTCTCTCTTTCTCCTTTAGAATTATCTGAATGGCTCGATCCTCGGCTTTTTATCAGATATCTGTCTGGAAAACCAAATTGACTTCTCCCTTTTCTAAAATAAATAAAAGATTATTAGCAAAACAGTAAACATATTCAACAAGTGCCTGTGCGCCGCGCGGACATGTCTTAACGCATGCAACATATAGTGCATCCAGATCCGCAGATGGGGATAAACGAGGCTTCTCCTAGGCTTATCCGACATGCTTTCCTAAGACTTATAGTGTACCATGGCGGATGGGATTACTACTATCATGAAGACTTCAGGGGGTCCCTTCTAGAGGTCTCTCAGGGCTGTAAGGGTTCCGCCTTACTCAACCCTTTACCTCTGGGGTTAACTTACAAACTACAAAGACTCGAACTGTGTATGCCAGACTTTTAATTATTTTATTATAGGAAAAATGCATCTATCTATTCAAACCCTTATTTTTCACTCTCTTCTGACTCTAAAATTTCCAGAAATTAAATAAACCAAGCTTTTAAAATTAGATCAAAACTAAAAGCATCCCTATATGTAAAAGCGCTGTTACAGTTCTGCAGTATCCTCGCACGCTTACATAGCTCATAACACAAATATATATATATATATATATATATATATATATATATATATATATATATATATATATATATATATATATATATATATATATATATATATATATATATATATATATATATTTTTTTTAAAATATATTATATAGATATTTTTTGTTTTAAAACTCTTTTGATCGGTCAATTTATACTTCTCTTGAATTCATGAAAACGGATATCGTTACTTTACATTTAAATTTACAAACAAATATATAAAGAAAACTAAAGAATCTTATCTCCTTAAAATTTTAATGAAATTTTAAGGCTATTTCTTGGTGAAATGATGTTTAATTTAAAACTATTCTTGAAGGAAAGAATACTAGAATTTACAGTTTTAAAAAAAACTCATTTATCATAGTTTCATCACTACTTCTACTATTTACTTATACCCTAACATGCAAATACACCTATTCATGCAGATAGGTATACCTGGGATATATAACATCTACTAAGATATATACATATAAACTATATCAATTTATATACATATATATATATATATATATATATATATATATATATATATATATATATAAAAAATGGAAAATGAATTTGAAATTTTTCTTTAAAGGGGTAGGGCCTGCTCGGCTTTTATAGACACGCAAAGGGCTATATACGCTATAAATGTTTCCGATTTAAGACATTTTTTAGGTGCCTATATATATATATATATATATATATATATATATATATATATATATATATATATATATATATATATATATATATATATACTATATACATATATATGTTGCCACCATAACTCCGGCAAATCTAAATTTCTCTTTCTCCCGCTCTCTCTCCTTCCGCTTGATTCTTCTTTGTGGAAGGTGGAGGATGTTGGGGGTTCACACCTACACTTGGAGGTGCAGACTGCGGGGCCGAAAGCTCCATTGATTTCAAGTGGATTATTTCCTGTGGAAGACTGATCAAAAGCTTCCATCACTTTTGTTGGAGGAAAACAATCTTCCCAAAATTCACAATCGTACTGCCATAACATATCATTTGAAGCTTGAAAAAATTTATACTGATGCTTTCGAAGAAAAGTATATTGTTGCCTAAGGCATCATCTGTTTTGCGTATTCATGTATCAAAATTTTGTTGTTTGAAAACCGGTCTGCGTGAGCTGGAAGTAAAGCTCCCGCTTGTCGATGTGCGATGGTTTCCTGATTAAACCTCTTGCGATATCGAGATAGTCGCAAAGGCTGTTAATATTCTCCTCTTTGCAGGGCATGGCGCGATCTTGAGATTAAGATCGCGGTCACATTTATTCCTCGTTGATCTTTTTTAAATGCAAGTGTCATTTGACAGCAATATTGCCCTGCTCGCTGAGCTACTCTTTCTAACCTCTCTGATTCTCCTGATAACTCAGTTACAGTTTGCCTTATAGTCGCTTCTTTCTCTATTTTCCTCTCTCGAGGTCGAACGGAAACTAGGGAAGATGAAGAATTTACCTTTTCTATTACTCTCTCCGTTTGTGGTAGAACTGAAACGGGATTTGAAATAGCTTGAATCTCTACCTCATTCTTGGTTTTTTGTTCTTTCTTTTTTAGCTTCACACATTTAAAAACCAATCTCGGCACTTTCAAATCTTCTCTCCCTTCTATTGAGACAACTTTCAACACTAATTTCGATACTTCTTCTTTCGTTGGTACACTTTTCGGTGTTAATTTTGGCTCCTTGGCTTCTTCGCCTGTATTTCCTTTTTCTGTTTTTCTATCCGTTATGGCTAGCACTGAAATTTCTTCTATCTCTCCTTGGTCTTCTTCTTCCAAATTTGGTTGGAGGGGCATTTCTTTCTCTAATATGATCATCTTCTGTAGCACAAATTCTGTATCCAAACTCGGATCAAAACTTCTTAAAATTGCTCCTCTTAGTTCCGAATGATCTCCTTGGGAATCGATATAATCTAAAACTTTAGCCATCAACATGTAGTTGATCTTCTTTTTCTCAAACAAACCCCCTAAAGGCTCAATTATAGCTAGTCGGTGGTAATTATCCATTAAATCTTTAATTTTTTGAATGAACAGGGGAAATGGGATTTCTCTATCACCTGTATAGCAGACAAACTCCATCATGGCTCCTATCGACCATTCTGCACCGGAAGCTGTGCTTTCCTTACCTATGAGCGGTGTTTCCCTAGGAAGGGGCTTCACAACTAAATATGGTTTTTTCGAGTTATCTTTACAAGCTAATGGTATCTGTGTTTGAGTCTTATCATCTTCTTTTCCTTCTTTGTTTTCTCTACAAACATTGAGGGGGGCTTGGGCTCCCTCTGAGCCAAGCGCTGTGTCCTCGTTTTCTCCCTTTTCTTTCTCTCTCTCCTTCCCTTTCACCACTTCTCTTTCCTCCTTTATTTCAACTTTAGTCTCCTTATTTTCTACCTCTCCCTCATCTTCCACTTTCTTCTCTTCAGTTTGGGTAAGCGTATCTGCGCCCCCTCCTCCAGGGTGTGACGAGATAGCTTCCTTTTCAGGTGGGGAAGGTTTACCCACGACTGGTGTGGTACTCCCCATCAAGTCTATTTTTCCCTCCTCCATCTCCTGTGGAACCGAGGGGTCACACGACTCGACCTGCAATTCGTTCTCGGCCATTAGTAAAAAGTGAAAGTCAATTGGGTTAGTAGGGTAGTGGAGCTGTTAATAGTTGAAAAAATGAGGAGAATGGTTTTATTGGGAACAAGATTTATGAGATAAGAATCTATATTGAACTATACTAACAAAATTTGAGAATTACAAAACGTGAACGTCAATTTCAATTGAAATGACAAAATATTTCTCTCAAATAAAATTTAAAATGCTCAGGCTCAAACCGATACAATAGTGATTGTTAAAATTCAAACTAAAATTATATTTAAGATGAAAATTATAACAATGTTATTACAGCAATATTCTTTTTAAAACAATTCTCCTTTATTAACGAAGAAAGAAAAATAGAAAGGAAGTTTTACTTATTCTTCTATTCCTCCGCTTCAAGGTTATTCTTCAAATATGTAAACAAAAACCAGCTGTGATTCCTATAACTCTACGTTCTCAATACTCTATGCATGCTGCGCTGAAATCATATGGTCTTTCTTACACACATGCAAACCTGCACTACTGTGTACCAATGTGAGTGCACATGCACAGTACACACACACGCATACAGCATATATATATCCATATATCTCTATAGATTTATAACATATATACCCTTCTCTCTCTTCATATATAAATATATATATATATATATATATATATATATTTGCTCTACTGCTTCAACTATATATATAGCATAACCCAACCAACAGCAACCTTAACCATAACATATATATATATACCAACATATATAATGTAATTTGAATGTTGAATTGATGATTTTTGAATTAACTATTTTTTTTTCATAAAGGTAATTAAAATGATAATTAAGCAAAGGCAGTTCCTGTTCTGCAATTAATTAAATACACATAACACAACTTTAAATCCAATCAATTCTTATTTGCGATAAAACGAAATAAAAAAAACAAAGAGATTTTTTCTCTCCACTACTTTTCTATTTCAAAGGTGTTTCGAAGTGAGACTTATTTGTCCTTGACTTTACGAGAACAAACTGTTTGGCCAATATGGCACGTTCTCAAACTCTCACCCTTTTACGTATGCTCCGATGTGTGGATTTTATACCGTCATGTGCGTTCCTTCACGCACACCATATATATATATAATAGTATTTATATATATATATATATATAAACATATATACCAATAGATTTATAAATTTAAAATTATAAGATGAAGTTATTAAAATATTTATCAGCAAAAATATTTTTTCTTTTAAAATTGTTAAGGTAATTTAAGATTTGTTAAATTAAACTTTTTTCTTTTTTTTAAAAAAAAAATAAAAACTTTACCGATTTTGTTGGGGGAAGGATTTTTTCCTCTGTCTTTACCTGCCGCTATTGCTCTCGCTTGCTTCTAGACTCCGTGGCGTCGGTGACGGGAAATCGGTTTGTGTTCAAGCGTATGTTGCGCGCGCGCGGTGGTATTTGTATGTGCGATCTTGCGTTCTCTGCTTATGCTTTGTCTGTACACAACCTATTCCTGTACAAATAGCCTACGTGTGTGTTAAAGTAAGCTATATGTATATAATAACTTATATATATATATATAACTTAACATATATATATATATATATATATATATATATATATATATATATATACTCCATATAACAACAACTTATGTACCAGCTGCTTCTTTATAACTGCCTACTCCATATTAACAACTTAATAATAACCCATATATATATATATATAACAATAATATATATATATATATATATATAGCATATTTGACACACACGAATACCAGAAATTAGAAGGGTTATTATAGAAATAAAGATTAGCCTATCTAACACTTCTATAAATTTCCCTCCCTTTTCACACACAAACAGACAAACCAACCCTCTTATTTAAAAGTACTTAATATTAAAATTAATTATTTTTTAATCAATTTTCTTTAGTTAATTTTATTTGTTCATTTACTTTTTAATTTTACTTAATTAAAAAATTAAAATTTCACGTTCCTTTATTGAACTTATCTTTTTGCTTTTGATTCTGGCTACTGCCAAAATCAAATTTCTGTGGGAGGCCTTTTCCTCTCTGCGTTTTTGGCTGTTGCCGAAACTGGTTTTGGGCTCTGAGATGATGAGGAGACACGATCCTTGGGTTTTTGTGCACAGGGGAGTTTAGTTAATTAAAACTCTATGATAAATTATGCACTGCTATTGACTTTTTTAATTTATAACTGATTACTTTCTTTGGAAATTAACCTCTATACCCTTTCAAAAATTGTTTTTTCTTATCCAATTACTACTTCCTAATCCGACTACGTATTTTATCCAATTTTGCCACTTCGACGGCAATCCAATTTTTTGCCACTTCGACGGCAATCCAATTTTTTCTTTATTCACGTACTTTATTCTGTACTTTCAAGGTGCCAGTGTGTAGATTTAAAATTTTTGTTTTTATTTATTGCTTCTGTGTTGTATTCCAATGAATTTCTGCAACAATTTCCGTTGTGTTGCTTTCTTATTCGCATTACTCTGTTTTGATTCTGTATCAACGGTGATCTTATTATAGCGTAACCTGAAGACTCTCTCTTCTTACGACTTACACCAGCGATTGTAATGAAGCTAATGGGTTCTACATACAAGGGTGGAATTCATCGGCAGCCTGGCCGCTTAAAGCATTTAGATATCAGAGACCTATCTATAAACCAACACCAGAAATAAATAACAAGGCCACTACAGGGGAGGATTCTCGCCTCCGAATATTCTTAGTCACATAAAGGATTTCACTTTATATATAATTGAGGAGGATTTCACTCCTAATTTGTAAATGAATAAATAATCTCTTTTGAAGACACAGAAGGTAAAGAGGGATGAATCAGAAGCATATAAAATAATCTATATTAAAAATGTCACAGTACAATTTATGCATAGAAAAATAATGGCAATTAAACTAAACAAAACCCATTCACTCCTAACCCACATTCCTACCATCCATCCATATTGTAGATAATACATGTAACACAGATTCCATAAAAATGCAACGTGAAAAGACCTAAAAAGTAATACAATAATAAAACATCCTATCTAGTTTACTGCATATCATCGTTTTTAATAGTGTGTGTGTGTGTGTATGTGTGTGTGTGTTATTATGTGTTTATTATTATTATTATTATTATTATTATTATTATTATTATTATTATTATTATTATTATTATTATTATTATTATTGTTATTATTATTATTATTATTATTATTTGTGTGTGTGTGTGTTTTGAACTCCTTTATTTATATACCTCCCAAATGCTTAGAATCTTGGGAATATCGGCCGGAGATTCATTTGATTGGAAATGATCCACGTTCACTCCACCATCCATTGGGATCGATATGCACAAAGTTTCACTCCACTAATGCTCTTCCTGAGCAATTTGATTGGAAATGATCAATGTTTAATTCACCATCCATTGGGATCGATATGCACAAAGTTTCACCCCACTAATGCTCTTCTTGAGCGAATTGTTAAAACTTACATCATATACTCTGCAAATATTTAAGAATGAGTACTTGATCTAAATAATAATATGATTAGGTAGTTATATTAAATAAATATATATATATATATATATATATATATATATATATATATATATATATATATATATATATATATATAATATATATATATATATATATGTATAACATATAGCATATATACTGCTGCTTATATATCTTATATATACACAAGAGGCCATATAACATATATAGCAAAGATCCACATATACATATGTATATTATATGTATATGTTTTGGTTAGACATGTATGCTTATTGCGTTAGTAAGTTTTCCCTTTGTATATTTTAAAATAGTATATAATAATATTTAAACCCCTTTATAAATGAATTTACTTTAATTATATATAAACCCCTTTACGAAATGATTTCACTTTAGCTATACTATAATGCACTACTGCACCAGGTGAACTGAGGAGACAGAATGAGGTGTGCCCAAGCTTTCTCGTGTGCCCGGACCTGTGGCGATTGCCTAGAAATGCGTAATACCTACGGGGCAAGAATTCTTTATCGTTTAGGACTCCCGTCCTTGCAACGTTTCTATCGAAGTAGGAAAATAGAAAATAGGAGGAAAAGACAGGATCAAGCCTGTATGGTTTCTAAGCCAGGTTGATGTTGAAGAACCAATAAACGAGCGTGTGAAGAACGCTACTTTGGCCTAAACAATTTTTAGGTATGCAGCCAGAATGGCACCATACTCTAACATTCCTTTGCAATGGTTTTTTCCATCGACTTATATTTGCGAAGCATAATATCGATTCACGATATATATATATATATATAAAAAATATATATATAAATATATATATATATATATACTGTATATATATATATAATATATAAATATATATTAATAATATATGTTAAATATATAATATAATAATAATAATAATAATAATAATAATAACCAACAATAATAATATAGTATGTAATAATATATAACTGAATAACCCAATAATGACTGTATAATATGTATGTGTATGTAAATATAATAATAATATGTATATGTATATGTAAATAATAATAATAATGACTAATAATAATAATAATAATATATATATAATAACATAACTATATATATAATATATATAATAATAATATATGTATAAGATATCTAACTAATAATAATAATATAATATATAATAATATGTATGTAATATATATGTAACAGTAATATGGCATATAGCGTATATGTATGCTGTAATAATAAATAATATGTTTTTATTCCATTTTTACAGGGATAAAACATAAATCACTCACTATGCTTAATATGTATGTATGTAATAATATATGTAATATATAACAATATGCACATATAATATAATAATATGTATGTAATAATATATATATATAATAATAATAATAATAACATAATAATAATAATATATGAAATAACAATAACAATAATAATATCTTTAATATAATAATATGTAATATGTAATAATAATATGTAATCATTATTGTATATCAATAATAGCAATAATAATATATAATCTAATACATAACACCAATAATATAATACTTTGTAATATATATATGTATATATATATAATAATAATAATAATAATAATAATAATAATATAGTAATAATAATAATATGAAATATGTGTATATGAAGATATATAATAATATGGAAATATGTATGTATATGAAATAATAATATATAATATAATAACATAATAATAGTAATAATAACACTTTATGTAATAATAGCAACTGCTATATATATATATATCATATATGTATGTATATATAATAATAATTATGCTAGCATAATAACTCTATATCTGTACATAGTATTATTAATAATAATAGCAATAGCCAATAATATATATATATATATGTATGTATATATATGTATATAATAATAATAGCAGTATCTTTTTCAATATAATAATAACTCAGCATGCTCTTTCAACCAACAACAATAACGCCATGTGATTATAAGGTTACTGCGCATTATTATATGTATGAAATAATAATAATATATATATATGTATGGAATATATATGTAATAATATGTATATGTAATAACATGCTCAATAATAACTCATATATAATAATAATAATAGTATATATATAAATAATATATCTTATATGTAATAATATACTCCAAGTATAATAATAATAATAATATAAATATATATATATGTAATAATAATAACTTAATATAATTGCTCAGTAATTATTGATATAGGATTAATTGGTACAACTATTAGCTATATATCTCTATCTCTCAAAATAATATGTATATGTATATATAAATATCAACAACAATAATATAATATATGTAATATAATATAATAATAATATGAAATAACTCCAACTCATAACTCTAATATCTCGTCACCATAGCTATATCATATCATCAGCAGGTACCGAATACAAAGATAATCTTAATACTGTATGCATGTAAAAAGCTAATATGGATTAACAATAATATATATGTAGTATAATATACCTTATATGTAACTATTTTCTTCTTACTCACATAATATATATATAGTATATGTAGCCAATATAGTATATCCTTAACATAATATATGTATGTATGTAATATACTGCTCAGCACTGTCTATGTAATAATAATAATAATAATAACATATATATATATATATAATAATAATATATATATAATAATAATATATATATATATATATAGCATATATATAACATATGTATATATGTATATAAATATTCTTTTTTCAGAAATTTGCTTATGTGTGTTTATTATTCAATAATAAAAAAGATTCAGTTCTTTTATAGATAACTTTAATTAAGTTTAATATTCTTAGAAAAATCATGTCAACTAAACCAAAATCGAAAGCACCTCATGTACTTGAATATATTACTCACTCTGAAGATAAAATGATTTTTATTTGTCAATATGAAATAGTTAACACAATTGATTGGAAACAGTCAGTTCGATCATGCACGAAAGGGTTTACCTAACTACCAGTTTACTCTTGGGGTCACAATACATCTACAGGATCCTTTAAATTAATGCGACATTTAAAACCCTCTCTTCCAGACATTGCTGCAATTGTTAATAAGAAAGGTGAAGCGAAAGGTAATCTGGATAAACCTTTAATTTCAAAACTTCAGACTAAAGTTGAAACTTTTTCAGTTCCAAAAAACTTGTTATGTCTGTCAAGTGAAAAATTCAAAATACAATTGATTACAATGATCGTTAAAGATAGTGACCCATTAGTTTTCTTTGCAAGACCAGGATTGCACTGTGTTTAGACACGGCTTCGAAACTGGAAGTCCCTTTAGACCGGGAAAATATTTGTAAAATTGTTCTAGGAGAAACGGATAAGCAAAATATAAACTTCAAAATTGCTTAAAGGGACGGTTCGTGCATATAAAAATGGATGCTTACACATGGGCAAGGCTAAATTATTTTGCCAATAATATTAGATATGTGGGCGAAGATAAAAACAAAATTTCTAAAACGTTAGCAGTAAAAGATACCAAATCGGAACATTTCAGCGAACATATCCAAGAATTTGTTACTGACATTTTAAAAGAACTCGAAATAACAAGAGCCAAGTAATTAGCTTAGTTATGGATAACGCATCAAACATGATCAGTACGATTGAAAAATTAAGTAAAGACGATAAGGATGAGGAACAGGAAGCTGGCAAATATTATACTGATTTTATTGAAGGCCAAAATGAAGAAGTAATAGTTGTTTTCAGAATGAACTTAATAAAACTATGAAAAGATTATGATCCAATGACGTTAACATTGCAAACATGAGATGTGGAATTCATACTTTACAGTTAGAAGTGCGTGATGGTCTCCACAATACTCATACAGCAAATCTTATAAGCAAGGCGAGACAAATAGCAAAAGCAGCACGTACCACAAAATTAATGGAAGTTCTAAAGATTCAAGCTGGAAAAGTGGCAGTCTTAGGTCAAGAGACAAGATGGGGAAGTACATGTCTTATGCTCTAAAGGCTTCTGCAACTAAAAGATTATAATAGTAGTATGATGGGTGCCGGTACTCCTGAACTTTCTCTCTCCGATAGTCAGTGGGAACTAATCAAAACCCTTGAAGAATTATTAAAACACCCATACTTTGCAACAAAAAATACTCAATCAGAAGATTTGACTGCAAGAAAATTTTTATAGAGAAAGGATTTTAGCAAATGACAAAAAATTCCATTAAAAGAAGGGAAAGAATGTTAACTGAAAATAAAATACTTTTTGTCGGCTATCTTTGTTCAGAATCTTTCTCAGAACTGAAGATCTGATATTAAAAGCTAGGAGTGCTCTTTGTGAACTAGGACTTAAAATGAATAACACTATCGAACAGAAATCTGGGTCGGAGTCAGATAGCTCAGCAGTTTCAGGAATCCTTCCTTGTAGTATCTTGTCAGATGAAGATAAAGAAGTCAAATTTGACAGATAATGGGAAAAATTGGAGCATGCAGAAAAGCGTTGAAAAAATTAAAAAGACAATCTACCAGTTAAAGACACTCATTATAGGAAATTAAAAGGTAGAATTCCATAAGGCATTAGATGGAATAATGAAAATTGACCGGAATCAAAGTTAACAGTTAAAGAGGCAATCGCTAGCTACTATCCTAAAATTTTGCAAGATGCCGCTTGCACAATTACAGCTTTGCCTCCTCTTCAAGTGAATGTTTTCTGCTTTAAAAATAATAAAATCGGATCTAAGGGCATCGTTAAAGGAGGATTTTATTGATGAAGTTTTATTTTTAACAACAATTATTTTGAATAAATTTAAATTACATATGGTCATGCTGTTCAAAGAGAAATTATTATTATTATTATTATTATATATATATATATATATATATTCATATATTTTTATATATATATATATATATATATATATATATATATATATATATATATGCTCTATATATATATATATATATATATATATATATATATATATATATATATATAAACTCATATATATATATATATATATATATATAACTATATATATATATATAATATAACATATATATATATATATATATATATATATATATATATATATAATAGCAATAATAACCAATACAATAATATATATATATATATAATAATATATATATATATCTATATTTATATATATTTATAATATATAATATAATAATACACTTTACTATTTATATATATATATATGTAATAATATATGTATAATAGCATAACAACT
>JABUQX010141174.1:10000-15721 GCA_015478945.1 Trachelipus rathkii
GATGAGCTCGCCTTGCATTCATCACTCCGTGTCTGGGGGTCTATCTCCCCTGCACTCATTGATGACGGATTATTACTTGTTGGGCTGAATGTGACTGAACGTTCAGCGTCCGCGTTTTGCACAATCTAGATAGATATAATTCACACACCGCATGTATATATATATATATATATATATATATATATATATATATATATATATATATATATATATATATATATATATATATATATATATATATATATATATATATATATGGATGCGGGAATATTGCATACATGTAGAGTTCAACTGTAACAACACCGCAACACCTTACCTGTTCGTTGAGGTCTTCGATGATGCGACTGGGGGATGTTGATTCCGTAAGTATGGGAAAGCCCTCGTCATCGGCATGAGGTTCTGAACTGTGAAGTGTAGAATGTCTGGCTGAAGACTGGGGCCTTTCCCCTGAACCTGGCACACCCCCCGATGGTCCCGCGACGCTGACATTAGAGAAATTTCGATATGACTGTCCATGCGTAACCTCGGTTCTTACATTAACATCTGAGCACTAACGTTAAAGAATAATATATAAATATAATAAATAAATATAACATATATAATATATACATATACATATATATATATATATATATATATATATATATATATATATATATATATATACTATATATACTACATATATAATATTTAATTTTAGCCTTATATATATATATATATATAGCAACCATATATATATATATTCTTTAACGTCGGTGATGTTCAATACGGGTTACATGTCACCGAGGCTTTGTGTCGGCTCGCTGCGGTTCAGAACGCCATGCGGTGCACCCATCAGCATCCCAATCGGCCTCGGCTGGCTGAGGCTGTGTTCCACCCACGTCAACATCATGCTGCCATATATATATATATATATACCAACAACCATGTATATATGTATATATAGCATATATATACCAACCAACCATATATGCTTAACGCTTAACCTGCATATATATAATATATATATATATATATATATACTTATATATATATATATATATATATATATATATATATATATATATACTATATACGTGCGATTGTGGAATTATATCTATCTAGGTGATGCGCAGCGCATAATGTTCATTCAGCAGCTGGCTGGGGGAGATAGACCCCCAGACACGGAGTGATGAATGCAAGGCGAGCTCATCATCCCAACCGACTGTAATGTATAGAAGGAGGGTTACTATCAATGACTGGGGTCCTCCTATTAGGACACTTTACTTTACAAACAAGGTAACACTCCTACGTTAATGTATGTCCACTGCAGACAAATTATATATATATATATATATATATATATATATATATATATATATATATATATATATATATATATATATATATACTCTGCTGTGCAGCCTCCTGAAGCATGTCTACAGCATTACAACACTTTATCAACAGAGAAACTTCTAATTCGCGTCCGTGAGACTGGGTCATCATACATATTCGCCGACGATGACGATGATGGGGAGACAGATGACATGGTAATATCAGGTAATATATATATATATACTTATATATATATATATATATATATATATATATATATATATATATAGCCCACTTATACCACTTAGCTATGTATACTCCCGCGCTATATACCGCTGCCAGCATATGTGCTGATGTACCGTAATATCTGTCACCCATCGTCATCATATGATGACTATTTCTCTGTGCCAGGAAAGACTCCCACAGCCTCTCTGCTGCTATTTCTTTCCTTATATAACCATATGCTTATATATACTATGCTGCTATACTGCTCTTTCGCTATGCTGCTATACTGCTCATATATATATATATATATATATATATACTTGTCTGCAGTGGACCCTAATGCGCCAATGCTGTTTGTAAGTAAATGTCCTAGCGAGACCGATCTTCAGCTGCCCGCCGATCGGTGCTAAGTTGATGGCTCGCCTTTGCATTCATCACTCCCGTGTCTGGGGTCCTATCTCCCCTGCACTCATTGATGACGGATTATTACTGATGGGCTGAAGGATGCGACTGAACGTTCAGCGTCCGCGTTTTGCACAATCTAGATAGATATAATTCACACACCGCATGTATATATATATATATATATATATATATATATCTTATATATATATATATATATATATATATATATATATATACTCTTTCTATACTCTTACTATATATATATATATATATATATATGGATGCGGGAATATTGCATACATGTAGAGTTCAACTGTAACAACACCGCAACACCTTACCTGTTCGTTGAGGTCTTCGATAATGCGACTGGGGGATGTTGATTCCGTAAGTATGGGAAAGCCCTCGTCATCGGCATGAGGTTCTGAACTGTGAAGTGTAGAATGTCTGGCTGAAGACTGGGGCCTTTCCCCTGAACCCTATTTTTACCCCTCGATGGTCCCGCGGCAGCTGACATTAGAGAAATTTCGATATGACTGTCCATGCGCAACCTACATTCTTGCATTAACATCTAGCAGTAAGAAGAACATTCTTGCTGCTTATATATATATATATGCTCCTGCTCTGCTGCTGAATAGCAACCAGCCAATAGCCAATAGCATATAGCACTATACCTAGCTATAACTGTATATATACTATAATATATAATATATATATAGCACTTATATATATATATAATATATATATATAATATATATATATATATATATATATATTCTTGCAGCGTCGGTGGTCGGTCAACTCTGGAAACCGAGCCCACATGGTTTGTATCGCCTGCGCTCTGTCCTCGCCGGGTTCGGGAAGCTCAGCCGAGGGCGATTGCACGCCACCGGTTCGGCGAGCGCCCGGTCAGCGCTCCCCATTCTGCGTGGCCGGGCCCGCTCCCGCATCCGCTGCTTTGCTCTTGCTTTCACAACCATCCCATATATATATATATGTAATACATATATATATATATATATATATATATATACTGTATATATATATATCAACCTTGTATATATATATATGCTGCTGCTTCTTTCTTCTTCTTACTCATGTGCATGCGATTGTTGAATTCTCTATCTAGGCCGATACGGACAATCCGCCTGAGAGATGGGCCCGGTGACTAGTACAGACCTCTGATGCCAATGGCTATGGAAGGGGGTTACTATCAGTATTGGGAGGATACTCTATTGGGACTTACTTTACTTTACAAACCAAGATTTTAACGCGCTACCATTACAAGACATACTTCTACACTATGGACATTTCTTTCTATATACTTTACCTGCTCCATATATATCTATATATATATAATAACCTTATATATATATATATATATATATATATATATATATAACTGCTGCTATATGCTGTATATGTTGCAGCCTCCTGAAGCATGTCTACAGCATTACAACACTTTATCAACAGAGAAACTTCTAATTCGCGTCCGTGAGACTGGGTCATCATACATATTCGCCGACGATGACGATGATGGGGTGACAGATATGGTAATATCCAGTAATATATATATATATATATATATATATATATATATATACCAACTTACAGTTTTTTATAACGCTTTATTGTATATATATATATATATATATATTACCATCAGTAAATCTCTTAACCATCGTCGTCAAATCATCAAATGTATGATGACATTCTCTCTTTGTATATATATATGTATATGTATGTAATAATAATAATAATAATAATATGCCTTATGTATACCAACCAGCCCAGGACAGGACCGCAAGTCCGCAGCCAGCCAGCCAGCCAGCCATGCCAGCGCCATGCCTACGGACGTACATTGGCGTAAGTGTTACGCGTTTGCTGCTAATAGGAAGGACCCCGACTCATCGGCAACAACCCTCGCTTCAATCGGCCGAAATATTCGCCGCCCCCGTTGCTCCGTGTGCGAAAGGTCTATCGCCCTGCACTCATTGATGACGGATTATTACTTGTTGGGCTGAGTGTGACCTTTGAACGTTCAGCGTCCGCGTTTTGCACAATCTAGATAGATATAATTCACACACCACGTAGCATATATATATATATACCTGCATATATGCTGCATATATATATATGTATATATATATATATATACTGCTATATGCTGCCACTGTATATGGATGCGGGAGTATTGCATACATGTAGAGATCAACTGTAACAACACCTCAACACCTAACCTGTTCGCTGAGGTCTTCGATAATGCGACTGGGGGATGTTGATTCCGTAAGTATGGGAAAGCCCTCGTCATCGGCATGAGGTTCTGAACTGTGAAGTGTAGAATGTCTGGCTGAAGACTGGGGCCTTTCCCCTGAACCTGGCACACCCCTCGATGGTCCCGCGACGCTGACATTAGAGAAATTTCGATATGACTGTCCATGCGTAACCTCGGCTCTTGCGTGGCAGATCCAAACATAGACGTTAAAGAGAATATATATATATATATATATATATATATATATATATATATATATATATATATATATATATATATATAACTACTTATTCTTCTAACTATATCTATACTTTCTTGCTTGCTATGTGTGTGTGTGTGTGTGTGTGTGTGTGTGTGTATTATAACGCGTGTGTGTGTTGCGTATTGCATTGCACCATCGATGCATCGATGCATCGATATACATCGATGCATCGATGCATCGTTGCTGCAATATTACCTATGCGACTCTGGTCCAAACACTTTCATAGCTTTTTTGGAGGGTTGATTTAAAACACTTTCGTACCTTTGTGATTAAAACATAATAATAATAATAATAATAATAATAATAATAATAATAATAATAATAATAATAATAATAATAATAATAATAATAATAATAATAATAATAATAATAATAATAATAATAATAATAATAATAATAATAATAATAATAAATATATATATATATATATATATATATATATATATATATTTTATATATATATATATATATATATATATATATATATATATATATATATATATATATATATATAATAGAGTTTAATTTGTCAAGAAAACTATCTTTCTTTCATAGCCCTGGGCATAATCTTATCGGTCAGCATATCGGAGAAAACGTAATTAACCGTGAACTGAAAGGGATTAACTTTTAAGCCATTTTAACCGCAAACCTCATTAGACTAATCCACCTTGAAACTCTCAAAGCACGTATGGGAATGAAAATTTTATTCATTTATTTTATATTTAATACACATTTTGAACTCAAATTTCTATATAAACATAATTTCAGATTAGGACTGGAAGGCCGCTTTAGCACGGCCAGATAAGTCATATACTTACCTGGTGACCACCGTGATGGAGCAGCCGAAAGGACAGGATTCGAGTCCATCCTGTCCAATTTTATATATAGCACAAGATGGGGGGTGAACTAAGAGAGGGGGAGTAAGGAGGAGTAAAAACCCCATCTCCTCAATGACAATGCGAACGAAAGACGAAACGAGTATACCAAACCAAACCGGGGGTGGCGGCAGAGGCAGAGGCGGAGGCGGGAAAGCGGGACACGGTGCGCGAAGGCGGCGGCGGCGGGACCAAGTCGGAGGCGGGGAGAAAAACGGGCGCGCGCGGAAACCAAGTGTGTGTGTGTGTGTGTGTGCAGGGCAAGAGAGAGAGAGAGAGAGTAGATGATGTAGTCATGGCAACAGATAAAGGGGGGTAGGGGCAATGACAACAACTAAGAGGTAGGGGTAAAGAGATGGTGGGGAGAA
>JABUQX010141175.1:0-10000 GCA_015478945.1 Trachelipus rathkii
CGTGCCACTTCGTTCATTCCGTTGGGTGTTTAACCGTTTCGCATTTATCATTGAAACGCTTTCGCGTTATAGTGCAGCTTCAATATATATATATATATATATATATATATATATATATGAAAATACACATTAAGGTGAGAAAATCCCTTAACGAAGTAACATTTCTATTTGAACTTGAATAAATTTAAGAATTTATTTTATGCTTAAATTTTATTAAGTTTTTCATGCAGAAGTTTTAAGCGTTTTTCTTCTTTTGTTTTGTCGTATTTCTTAACTCTTTTGTAAAATTTTGCAGTTTGCTTTACAACACTAGCCTGAAATTAAATTTTTACTTTTTGACCCAGCTTACTTAACAATATCATGCGTTTTTCAAACCATTTGTATATATATATATATATATATATATATATATACATAGTATATAATAATATGTATATATAATATATATATATATATAAATAATAATATATATATATATAATATATATATATATAATATATATATATATATATATATATATATAACACCAATAATAATAATAATAATAATATGTATGTATGATAATAATATATGTAACAATCCCATCACTAATAATAATATGTAATATATATATATGTATGGCATATATATATAATAACTAATATATTATGTCTATAAATAGTATTATAATAGCATAATATATATATATTATATGTAGTAGCCACTTAATATATATATATATATATATATAATAATAATATGTAATAATAATATATATGTAACTTTGTATATAATAATAATAATAATAGCCAACATATAATTTAGCATAATAATAATAATAATAATATGCAATAATAACTCTATATATTCTGTATATATAACCAATAATATAATAATAATAGCCCCGTGAATATAATAATATGCTAATATGTAATAATAATATGTATAGCTAATAACCATATATATACCATTAACTTTAAAATTAAAATTTTAATGCATATAACTAATCTCCTGATATATATATATATATATATATATATATATATATATATATGCATATACTCTCTAATAATATATATATAATATATATATATATATATGTATATATATATATATATATATATACCTTTCTTTCATATATATAGAGAAAGAGAGAGAGAGAGAGAGAGAGAGAGAGAGAGAGAGAATTTCTGGAAATCTTCCTAAACCTAGATCTGAAACATATCGGACTGTTGATAGAAAAGTGACTTAGTCGAAATATTGCATTTTAGAAAAAAAATTATCAACAAGTCAAAGTTTTTATGTGAAAGATTCCACATTTGTAGCTATGATGACCAGTTGTCGCTAAGTGAGAAAAAGTTTACAATGACCGTTTATAGGAAAATGAATTTTAAAATTCAAACGAAGCAATATGAAGATATTGAAAGTTCTCTTCTTTAGACAATTGGGAGCCGAATTTTTTTCAAACAACTTTACTTCTAATACATTAATAGTTTTCTCACACTGCTATATACTAATAATTTAGATAAAATAAAATTTACAAAGATAAATTAATAAATAAAGAAAGAAAGATCAAAATTAACAATCAAAGTTAAGTGGATACTTTAATAAATCTACATTGGATTAAGATGAATGAAATGATATATTATTTTGGATTTTTGTTAATGGTCAAGACGGACTCGAACTAAATTGTCGCTTAAGAGATATCGAAAAAATGACCTCGTTAGATCTCACCAAATGAACTTCGTGTCTGACAATTCCTGTCTTGAATTACATATTTTAAAGAAATAGGTTGCATTCCACGGTAAATATTTTTTAAAGAATTTCAAGCTTCTTCAAACGAACAGTCCAACTCTCAAGATCTTTGAATAAGACTCAGGCAGTCCCGCGATTTTTACATCCTCAAACTTCAACCTTTATTTTCTCTACAGCGAATCTGAATTGATCACGTGATGTAAGCAAACACTTAGACCTTATCCTTTAGGGAAAATATCAAGGACTCTCGACGCAGGTGGTTCACTTGCCTTGAGCTCGTGATAACCTGAAGGGCAGTATTTTGTCTGCCTGGAGGGACGGTATATGCCCTTCGTTGGTGAGGTCCGCTCTAAATAAACAAAAATATGTAAAGCTGTGCAATGTGTTTATCGATGATCTTATTGTGAGTGTTTCATTATTATGGCCTTAATGACGGCATATTTAATTTGTTCATTAATTTGTCGTAAATGAATAAAATTTATTATATAATCAAATTAATTAATAATAATTATTATTATTAATTAATTAATTATTCGCAGTTTTAATAGTTCCAATAATTTTTAATAATGGTTGCCGCCAAAGTCTCTTAAATATCTTGTTTGCCGCATAAGTGTTTTCCTATTTTCTATGTATTGTTTTTTGATTTGACTAAATTATTAGATTTATTAATTGATTAATTACATTAGATAATCACAAATATTTATTTACATTTGTTTATATATGTCAGCTGATATCTGTTTACATCCTAGCGTTCCACTAAATTATAGAAACAAGAAATTCGTTTAATTTTTTGAAAATCTCGCTGCATCCAGACGTAAATCCAGATATTTGTGGAATACATTCTAAATAGACCGTATTCCCGACTTTGAAATCTTGGATGTGAGCGAAATTCATATTTTATAATCTTTTGAACTTTTCAAAACAAAATTGAGACCAAAATTTATTATAATTATCATATTTTGAATATTGCTCAGCAGTCAACAAACCTTTTAAACTTTGTTAAACAGACTCCTCACAAAACCTGACAAAATATTTGGCTATTTTAGGTAAAAAAATTACTGGTAACTAGATTTACAATATTACATTTTACTGTAAATACTCCATAATTCGTAATCTTAGACATCATACAAAATGATTTACAGGCACCCTGTAAAATAATTTTTTTTTAAATATTCTGTGATATTTTTGAGTAATCATTCACAGTCATCCTTATCAACGGATAGATTATGATATCCTGTTAGTAGGTCTCTCATAATTTACTCTAGTATTAGCTGAATAATTTTAGCAGTGCTTCAAATAATTAATGTCACAAAGAACAAATGTATATTATATTATTGCTAAAATTCGATACTGACCTGAAGAAAAGTTTGGTATAAGAGACAGTGTTGGACATTAAATAATTTAAATGTATTTAAATACTAAATACGGTGCAGGAATGTATTTAAATACGAAATATAGTGCAAGAATGTATTTAAATACTAAATACAGTGCAGGAATGTATTTAAATACTAAATACATTTTTAAAATGTATTTAAATGCTAAATACTGAAAAATGTATTTGAAATATGTTTGTAAGCACTTTTGAAAATTACTGGCATTGTATAAACGATCGATCCTTCAATATATATATATATATATAATATATATATATATATATAAATTTATATATATTTATATATATATATATAATAATCTTAATATATATATATATATATATATATATATATATATATATATATATATATATATATTTGTGAGTGTGTAATTGTATGTGTGTGTAATGTTAACTTATTTTCAAATGAGTGTATAAATTGGTAGTGTCATTGGCAGCTGCTGATGATTCATTCATTCATTCATACATGCATACAGAGTGCAAACACATTTTATTTTCCTCTTAGTTTGACTTCTAATTTGAAAGTATTTCCCATCTAAAGGTGGGTTCACTGCTTCTACATTCGATGACTGAGCCATTTTCGTGTCCCTGAGTGAGCGACTGAACATTCATGTTTTGTGGGAAGAAGGCTTGTTCTTTCTTGTAAGAGACAAGGAGTAAACAGACAATCCGAGTCCTACACGAGGTAGCATGTTTTTATAAAGCATTTATAAAAAACAATGTATTTAAAATACTTTATAAAGTATTTTACATACCGATTTAATTAAATACATTTACACAATGTATTTAAAATATATTTTCAAATACATGAAAGTATTTCAAAAACGTATTGAAAGTGCATTGTATTTAAGAACTTCCCATTTCTGATAAGAGAGTGCTAATTTCCCCAAACTCAGTTATCTTTGATCGATTTTAATAGTTAAAAAAATTCTGAGAATAGCTTGAGAATATTTTCCACTTATTATTATCTTGAGAGTATTTATTATTCTTGATATTCTTGAGAAGTATTCATGATATGAATTTTGTTCTCAAGAGTATCCTGAAAATATATAGCTCGATACGTATTACAAACTGCTTTTTTAATTAGACAATGGCAAGGTATAAAACCCAAGAGGTTTTGGTTTAATCAATATACCTTAAAAGCTTTCTAAATATAAAACACTTAAGATGTCACTCTATATATTAATTTTTATAGTCTTCATTAATATATAACCTGTCGTTTCTGAGAACTCATCCTCCATGAAATAAATCACATTATAATCAGTATATAAAAAGAATGATCTAAAAATGAACAACATTTTTATTCAAAACCAAGGTTCCAAAAGCGTAAAGAAATTATATATTGATTAAGAATAACAACGGTCTCATTATCGGCCCAAATCACGGATATAATGAAGCTTCAATTATTATGTAGAAATCTTGCATTTCAGGCATTTATTTGTCCAAACGGTATCGTTCATAGTTCAAGAAGGAAAGAAATGAGAAATATGAAGACACAGGTTAGCAAAAACAAAAAAAAAAAAAAAAACATTAAAAAAAAGTAATATTAACGCCTTTAGAGCTCTCTCTCTCTCTCTCTCTCTCTCTCTCTCTTATATATATATATATATATAAATATATATATATATATATATATATATATATATATATATATATATAATAATATATATATATATAATAATATATATAATATATATCATATTTCTATATATATGTATTTATGTGTATGTGTATGTATGTGTGTGTGTGTGTGTGTGTGCGTGCGTGTAACAACACGAGTATAGAAAAAGAGTTGTAAATGCTGGAGACGATTCAATGGATATGAAAGAATTTGTCTGTTCCTTCTCCCTTTTGTCCCTTTAGTCTGTTTCATTTCTACTTGTCCGAATGTCTTTCAAAGAGGATAAAATGAACAGATTAACAATCTCCATTCTTACTTAATTCAACTAAACAAAAGGAACCTAAATCAAAGCCAATTATATATATATATATATAATAACATAACTCTAATATATGTATATATGTATAATATATGCACTAGCTATGTAGTAGCAATAATAGCATATGTAGCAATTAAATATGTAATATATATATAATAATAATAATAACAGCATAATAATAATAATAATCTGCTGCTCTCTAATAATAATATATGTATATAATATATAATATATGTATGCGTAAGCAAAGAATTTTTGACATTAGTACGAAGAGAATTGTATATTATATAAGGCTTCCCCCTGCCTTTTTGGATATTTTTATTCCATGGTCTTCAAAGTGGGAGTAGGCGTACCCCACGAGTACACACGCAGAGTGACTCTTTGGGAATTTGACTGAGTAGCCTCCACGATCACTTTCGAATGTATGATCTTGTATCAAGTGAGTGAGGTGCGATATATATATATATATATATATATATATATATATATATATATATACTTTATATATATATATATATATATATATATATGCTCAACTAGTATATGCTGCTTTATTTTTTTTTTGCTGCTGCCATATATATATATATATATATATATATAAACTCGCGGGCAAATTAATGCATCACGTAAATATAATTTAAACTCTTTCATATTGAGAAATGAGAGCTAGGGGTTTGGTTTTATTTGGTTCATACCTAACTCGGGAGTGTTACAGGGTTATAAATGTATAAACCGTATGTAACGACAGTGTGTAGGGAATTAAATGGCATAATAAAGAAAACGAAAGAAATGGATATGATGATTTTATTAATCAACAACAATATTCTACAAATTACAATGTGAAATGCATCATAAAGGTGTATAATAATAGGTTGTACCCCCCTCTGGCTCTTCCAACTTCCTCCAAGCGATTCGGCATTGATGAAATGATCTTGGAGATGGTCTCCTGCGGGATGTTGTCAAAGCGTTTGCAAGCTCCCTGAGTGTGGACGGAGCATGTTCACGGGCTCGAACACGCCTACCCAACAAATCCCAAGCATGTCCAATGGGATTCATGTCCGGGCTCCTCGCAGAAATGGCCAGGAGTCTGATTCCTACCTGTTGTAAGTACCATTGACGACCTGTGCTGTGTGCTGTGTGCTGTGTGGCATTTTCATGAAGTAAAAAAGTGGACGCCAATGAAGGACGTGAAAAGCGCTATATACTATTGGATGATGTATTCCACATACCTTTCAGTAGTAAGCGTTCCTCTGCTCACGATATAAAATGCTGTGCGAGCACCCAAACAAATACCTGCCCACACCATCACAGAGTCACCTCCAAAAAGGAATCCTTGAGGAGATATTGCAACCGAAAAGTGCTCACCTGCACGTCTCAAATTCTTAAAACGTCCATCTGGTCCATGCAATGTGAACGCCTCGACTCATCTGTGAGTGTCAATCTCCATACGCTTGTGAAAAATCAAAATCTCAAGCCGATGCTCTCTGATCAGGAGAGGGCCGATGGCAGACCTCTTAATACGTACTCCAAGTTCATTTTGTCGTCTTCTCAATGTACGCTCGGAAATGGGCACATGTCTGACCTCACAGAGCCTGTGTTGTAACTGTACGCTTGTTTGGAAATGATCACGAAGCACTGCCAGACGAATCTGTCATCTCTTTCGGATGTCTGCCCTCGGGCGACCCTGACCATGTCTCCTACGGTTGCTGCCAGTGTCCTAACTGACGGAAAGGATTCGACGACCGTCGATTGGTTTACCCCAGTTGCTGAGCCCACCTGTCTCTGAGAATGGCTGCTTCCGACAGTGTGGTAACTCCTATGGCACGTTAATCTTCTCTGACGATGTCTTTCTATTGTGACAGTCTTTGTCAAGCTACGACTTACGGCATAGAATTTGTTTCGTTAGTTAGTTGGTGTCTTGCCATCTTGTTCTCCTATGAACATACTTCGGGATTTTGTAATTTGGTTGATTTGTCTTTATTGTGTCATTTAGTTCCATACACGGTGTAGTTATATTATTAAATAAAAACCCAAATTCCCTAAGCTCTACATTCCAAAAAATGAAAGAGTTACATTTATATTTAAATTTATACTCTTAAAATCAAAAATAGGTTACTTATATATATATATATATATATATATATATATATATATATATATATATATATATATATATATATATATATATATATATATATATATATATATATATATGCTCTTCATCTTTCTCTTCTTCTGCTGCTATTACGAGGCTATGGGGATACAACTTAGAAATTATTTTCGTTTTAGGGGTACGCGATCAAAAGTTCCGGAGACGCTGTTCTTTCTATTACCTTTTCTACTCTGATCTCTCACTCAGATTCACTTCTCACTTGCTTACTCCTAAGAAGTCCAGAACTTCAAATTACAAGAAAACTCAACTTTTCAGCAAGTGAGGTAAAACTCCATGTTAAGCACAAGACTGCGAATCTCGATTGACAAAAATATTCAATAAGACGTTTTAAGCAGGTGAGGTTCACCGGACAAAGTTCAAAGTTTACAAAGAAAGAAAGAGAATCTCAACGAAAATGTAACTTTTGTTACTTGTGTTTGTTGAATAAATCATTGTTTGTTTTAGGATTTTTAAATCCTCATCTAACTTATATATTTGGCCTTCTGACGGAACCATCTACATTAAATAAAAAGTGACCCTATAAATTGGTAACTACGGAAGTAAAGCACCCAACGCCTTCTGATAACCCATCAGCATTTCACCAGTGACTGCTTATCACGATGCCGGACAACGAGGAATTGGATACTTACACTCTCTCTTACTGACTCCTTCATCCTCAACAAGAAAAGTTCGTCTCCAAAAGAAAACAACCAAAATGAAGAAAAAAAAAAAAATCCAAATCAAAAAGCTCCAAGAAGATGACTAAAAAGAACCACAAACAAACATTATCGATACGGATTTCTTTCATCATTTTCAATTAATTTTGGATTATGGTCTAAAATTCATTTTGGATTCCACTATGAACCTTCATGCTCCTCTTCGAATTCTAAATGGTTCAGTGCCATCTCCCATTTTTAATACCTTTCCTTATCATCCTGTACTTACGGAAGAAAAATTGACAATCGCAAAAACCGAATATTCTTTTCAAAGCTGGTAGCATTCGATTTTCTAAATCTCTCCTAGTCGTCACCTCTTCATCTCGTTCCTGAAAAGCTCCAGGTGATTGACTCCCATGTGGTGATTGTAGAACATTAAATTCTATACCAAACCAGAATCGCAACAAGTTCTTTTTCAAGATCCCATAAATATGTATCATCCAAGTGTCAAAGTTTCTCTTCAAAATGAAGACGCGCTATTTTTGGCTCATATGGATCAAGATATTCACGTATGGACTTGATCTTCTCAACAATGTCAAAATTCCATCATTCATCGTCAAGTGACATTCTCCAAGCAAACTTGTGTGAGATATATTTAATATTATGTATACAATTTTGTATTTACATGCATTCAAATATTTGTATGTATGCTTATATCTACGGATATAATCAGATATATTTGCACTTGAATGCACCTTTTATTTTATGTATAACATTTTGAATTATGTGTGTATAACCATTTTGTATACCATTTTGTAATCTTATGCATTCAGATATTTGTATGTGTGCTTATGTGTAAGGACATAATCAGATATGCTTTCATTTGAATGTCATTTTCGTTATATATTTCTTTTTATTATTATTACTCATTGAAATGTTTTATATGTTTGCGTACATTTTCGAATACACCCAAATATGCATACATTTGAATGATTATTATTTCTTTTATATTTTGTATTTATATACTTTTACACTCCGTTCGTGGCATGGGAGGCAATATAGCACCATCAATTATAACTATTTCTAAAAGTTACAAATTTGTATTTATGTTTGTACTTATGCCAAGATTTGCGTAAGCAAAATTTTGACATCAGTATGAAGAGAATTGTATATAAAGACTTTCCCCTGTCTTGTTGAGTATTCTCTTCTCTTCTCTACTCTGATATCTCACTCAGACTCATTTCTCACTTGCTTGCTCCTAAGAAGACCAAAACCTCGAATTACAAGAAAACGCAACTTTCAATCAAGTGAGGTAAAACTCCAGGCTAAGGTCAAGACTGCAGAATCTCGATTGACAAAAATTCAAGGAAGGCGATTTGAGCAAGTGAGGTAGAACACCGGGCAAAGTCCAAGACTGTTCCCTGAAGATCTCAAAGAAAAAAAGAGAATCTCAACGAAAGGGTAACTTTTGTAACTTGTGTTTATTGAATGAATCATTGTTTGTTTTAGGATTTATAAATCCTCAACTAACTTTTATAATGGCTTCAAACGGACCATCCACGTTAAACTAGAAAGGGCCTATATATAACCTTGTACTGTATGTATATGTAGCAATAACAACCTTAACCTTAGCCAATATAGCCATGTAGCCATAACAGCAACATGCTATAACAATATATATGTAATAATAATAATAATATATGGCATAACAATATGTATATATAATACCCTATATATATATGATATATAATAATAGCAATAATATGTAATATATAATATGTATATATCTTTTTCTTCTTTCTTTATATACTTATATATGTATATATATATATATATATATATATATATATATATATATATATATATATATATATATATATATATATATATAAAAGGGAATAAAAATTTTTCTGTCATTGATAAAAATTTTAAGAGAAAATAAAATGTTTTAAATATAAAAAAATGTTAACCTTGCTCTTCTAAAGGATTAAAAACTTTCTCGGTTTATATTGTGTAGCTAAGATGAACACTCATTAAAGCGAGTGCTATTTGTCTTCCCTCTCTTGTAAAATTGAGAAAGAATGTTTTGAGTCTTTGCAGAGTTGGGAAATATTTTTCTGGTGTG
>JABUQX010141175.1:20000-25000 GCA_015478945.1 Trachelipus rathkii
GATTAACTTTTCATGCTTATTTATCTGTGATATATCGTCACTAGCTTATATTGTGATATATATTAAACATAATGTTTTGTTTAATAGACGCCGATGTGTTTTTACTATTTGGTAGTATATTAGATTTTTGTTCATTTTTCATACGAAATGAGTTAGCCCTAAAATCTGATTTTTCCCTCAAAAGTGATTTCATTGAAGAAATTCTCGCTCTACGTTAGAGCAACAAGGTTTTAGTACATACTGTATATCATATTTTAATAATTTTTTAATAAAAACGTAATTTTAGAACTTTTTCATTGAATAAAGTTCGAATGTGATTATAATAAATATTCAGTAAAAATTCAAACCAAAAAGAAGTAATAATATCCTACTACAAGGGAAGTCAGAACATCAATAACCCGCTGAAGCGGGCGGCTCACTGCCGGAGAGCAAGCAGAAGAAGCTAATAGCACACCAGCTCCTCACCAGCCAACCATATATATATATATATATATATATATATATACTACTCTCACTGTATATACCCAATAACCACCCTCTATATAACATATATCTTATATATATATATATATATATATATATATATATATATATATATATATATATATATATATATATATATATATATATATATATATATATATATATATATATATATATATATATATATATATATATAAATTAGTTGAATTATTTCACGCATTTTCAAAAAAATAATAGCAAGTAGCCATTTGCAAGAGCTTTGGAAATTTTCTGTTCAACCTAACTTAGCCAATTTAGAAGCGTTACTCACTAGCTTCAACTATCAGCCTGTTAAAGTAAAAAGTTGTAATTCTAACGGCAGGAGTTGCTTGTAATTTGTAGAAATGAGGCACATTTTTTATTGAGGTAATCTCAATTCATAACTCATTAACTCATAAAAGGAATTTCTATTAAATTCATATTTAATGAAGTCAATGGAAATGGAACATAAGGATATATATATATATATATACTTATATACATATATATACTATACTTTATACCATATATATATATATATATCTCATACCTATTTTATATATATATACTATATATATATATATCTTTCTTATATATATACAGAGCTATTCATTAAATACACATTTTTACAGTATAACACTAAATACTAAATACAGTTAATGACAGTACGGATCAATAACGTAGTTAAATACTAAATCTCTGATTTTTCGATCTTGTTTTTATTACTATTACAAAGATACATCAGCAGTTATGTTTGTAAATATGTTCTAAATACATTTCAATATACAGTATATATGTATATATACTTATATATATATATATATATATATATATATACATATATATATATATATATATATATATATATATATAACATAACTAATATATATATATCTTTCTATTACTCTCTACCTCTACCATATATATATATATATCATATAACCTAAATAAACTATTTGGTGGGGACTTCGGTTGTTTCTTTATCGATTTTGCACATGGTAACACCAAATGCTTTCGAATATCTTGTGAAGAAGGCTTCAGCTTGGGTGTTAAAGGTAATAATTCTCCCTAAGGGAGAACATAGCAGAAGAGATTTTTAGTAGCTTGGGTTTTGCCAGAGGGGTAGCGTAGTATTGTGTATTTTTGCAAGAAGTTTATTTGTGGTCGGAGTCTTGAAGAAATCTCTCAGTGAAATCAGCCGGAGATCCACGTGTAAGAGCTGATATTTGGAGGGTGTCAGGAATCACACTTTTGGCTCTTGGGAATTTCGAAAATAATCACATCACCTCAGATGTCCTGCTACAGCTGGAAATATAATGCTCATCATCAACAAAACTTTCATTGCACGTATTGAAGGAATTTTTATTTTCTTATTAGTTTTTACAGTTTATGAAGCAATGTTTTTCAACCACCCTGAAGCTTAGCAGAGGGCAGAGAGTATCCATTTTTCAAACCTTCAAATTATATTCTTAACCATTCAGATAGACCAGTTTTGACTTACCGAGGGTCTGTAAAGTCTTGCAGAGGCTAATTAAATATTAGTTTAAATACTTTCACCGTTTTAATTTGTATCTGTTTATTTTGTTGTCAGCTTATCTATTGAGTGGTGAGCAACTTAATTTCTCATAATAACAGTTTTTGTTTCCTTTGCCAATCGTTATACTCACTTGGTGGTGTCCAAGACTGCAACGTGTAGATGAAACTCAATATCTTTGAAGGTAAATGAACGTTGGTATTTCGAAAGTGATATCATCAAACACGTGTTTTTGCTTTGTGTTTAAGCAGCACACTAAAAATTCAAATCAAAGGAAATTCCACCTAGATGGACATGTTGGTATTTACAAGGCAATTCAACATAAGTATTAACTAACCTCGGCAGATTTTAGACGTCTGCTGCTTGTTTACGGTGCCGGCTGCTGCAATGCTGAATGATTAGCCTTTGAAAACAGGAAACAACATCACCGCTCTTTAATACACGACAGGCGACTTTTCACGCACTAATTCAAGCAGGCAGTAATCACTGGAGATTAGTTACATGTAATCATACTGTTTCTTGAACAGGATTAGATATTGTTTCATTGTTTTTAAACATATTTTAGACCATATTTTATTTTGTATTTAAATACTGTACAAAAACGTAGTTAAGCCACTGTATTAATACATTATGAAATAAATCTCTGTTTATAAACACAATTTTAAGCAAATGAAGCAGTAAATACTGTATTTAAATCTTATATCCAGCCCCTATATATATAACAGCATATATACCCTTATACACCACCATACTCATACCTGCTCTTATATATATACTTATATATATATATACTTACCTCCATATGCTGCCTTAACTCCCTGCCACCTGCCCTGCCATATATGCTGCATCTTCCCTCACCTGCTGCTATGCTATATATTGTAAACACCCGGAGTTTATGTACATGTTGCTGTGTTTACCACCTGTTACCTATAATGGGTTACACTTGGTGTGACCAGTTACCAGCCATATAAACACTTGGGCATATTTTCAAGGATTTGTTTGTTCTTTACTGTTTGGTTCACACACACACGATGAGAACCACAGGGCCAGTCATCAGCTATATTTTGGTTTTTGTCAGAAACTTTTGATTACATGGTAGAAGTTTGTTGCTGTTGTTGAATGATAGGCATACGCTTCTTATACTATATACAGGCCCCATATATATATATATGCTATATATATATGCCACTTATATATATATACTCTCTCCTCTCTCTCTTATATACCATATATACCATATATATATATATAGTATTATTTTTTTTCTTTTTAATATATTTTTAATTTATTTATTTATTTTTTAAAACTTCAAAAATTACAAATTCCGTAAAGAAATTCGAACCATCGTCTATCGGAATGGTTTACTGTAGCTTTAATAACCTAGCTAAAGTCTTGAATCTTATATATATATATATATATATATATATATATATACTATATATATATATATATATATATATATATACTACCTCTCTCTCTCTCTAAGATCCTACCTAATAACCATATATATATATATATATATATATATATATATATATATATATATATATATATATATATATATATATATATATATATATATATATAACATATATATATATATATATATATATACAGGGTGGATACGATTTCCGTTGCTCCGTTACTAACGATGAATGAGTAACGGAGTAACGGACTCGTTACTTTTTCTTTCATGTAACGCACCGAATAACTTCCGTTATTTTTTCCTCCGTTACTTTTTAGTCCGTTACATTTTGTTGTTCTGCGACTTTCTTTGAATAATTTGATAGCCAATTATTAAGTCAGAGCTAAAAGGAATCCTTTTATAAAAGAAACTAATATATATATATAACAACCTTCTTAATATATATATATATATATAATAATAACAATATATAACCTTAACTTAATAACATACTCTTTCTTCTTTCATATATATATATATATATAGCAACAAATATATATATATATATATATAACATATATATATATATAAAGGAAATCTGCATGAAAACAATGAATAGAAGTTGATTTTGCTTTCGTAACTGATGAAATGAATGTGACTAGGGTGTGGTGGGGAACACTTTTGAAAATCTGTATAACATTGGCAGTAATGAAGAGGTGATAGTGAATGTGTGTGTGGGTTTGATGATGCATGAAGGAATAGGTATTTTGGAAATGAGGTCTTAGTAAGGAGGAATAATGGGTGAAGAGTGAAAGTTGAAGGAATGGTAAATCTACCGGTATAAGATGAGAAGTACCAGGGTGAAATATCAGGAGGCGTCAGAACAGGCGGGATGGCGATTGATTGGATTTGGAAGTTGTGCTGTAACAAAGCAGTTTATGGAGGTATATATCGAGAGGATTGGAGGAGGGCAGTATAATACACTTATATAAGGTAATGGAATAGAGGTAACTGTATAGGGTGGGGAATTAGTTTATTAAGTGTAGTAGGAAGATATATACTGTGGTATTTTGGTAGAAAAAATGTGTCGAGTGACTGAAGAATTGATTGTAAAGAACAAGGTGCGTTTAGGAGTTTTAGAGGATGTGTGGATCAAATTTTTACATTGAAACAAATGATTGAGAAAATGAGGGAGAAGAAGAATAAATTATATTTAGTTTTTTTGGATTTTCAAACAGGCGTATGATATGATTAAAATCACAGGATATACTCTAAAAAAAAAAATAATGAAGTATAAAGAAAACGAAAATCGGCGCTCCCTTTATAAAAAAAAAAAGTTTCAGCCTCTCAAAGTTGTTAAAAATCCCATAGGATTTTCTTATAAAAAATTTAAAAAATTACAGGATATACTCTAAAAAAAATAATAATGAAGCTTAAAAGAAACGAAAATGATATAAGTCTTTAGGAAAAAAAGTTAGAGCCTCTCAAAGTTTAAAATTTTCTCATTGGCTTTCTTATAAAAAAATTAGTGGGCCTCATGCTCGTTTTAGGGCGATCCTA
>JABUQX010141176.1:0-5000 GCA_015478945.1 Trachelipus rathkii
CATTGTACTTCGTTGGTTATCAATTTGGGTGTTTAACCGTTTTCGCATTTATCGTGCGAGCAGCTTTCGCGCGTGCCGCTTCATATATATATATATATATATCAGGCCCGTAGCCAGAAATTTTTCGGGGGGGGCTGCGACTTTCGCAAGTGGTTACATTTCAAAATGAAGTTAAATTATTTATATATATATATATATATATTATATATATATATATGTATATATATATATAATAACTGCTATATATATATAATATATATATATATAATAGAAATAATATATGTATATATATATATATATATATATATATATATATATATATATATATATATATATATATATGTAATAATATATAGCATAACTAATAACATAACAACTTAACTCTTATACCATATGCATAACCCATATGCTCTAACTATGTATAATATATGCTCATATATATATATATATAAATATAATAATATATATATATATATATATATATATATATATATATTTATATATATATATATATATAACATATATATATATAAAGTTAAATTATATATATATATATATATATATATATATATAATTCTCATAAGAACTTACCATCGTTTATTAAGGGCAATTTCAGTTTCCTTGCTTTTTGACTGAGGTGATTCAAAATATTTTCATTGCTGACTTCTGTGCTGAGATCTTGATGATTTGACAGTAAAGCAGGACCTGTGTTGCGATCCTCTTCCAGCACTATTCCACGTAAAAACGTTTCAGACGCCTTAATGTCGAAAGGTTCTTTCTACTGTTTTTCTCACTTAGCCAAAGCACCGATCGCAGTAGTTTGGTTTTCATTTTCTAGCAGCCATTTACGCTGCCAGAGACACCACTCTCCTTTTAGTGTATCCTCTTGAGGGTCTGGAAGGTCGTCTTTATAAAAAAGATGCTTTTTTCAAGATACTTATAAGGTACATTGCACTTTCTGGTAAAATATAAGAAGTGAAATGATAGTGGTTTCATGAGAGAGAAATCGATCAGTCAACGAAAAAATCAGATCTTCAATAAACGGAATAAAAACTAAGATGCGGTAACACGATTCGGAATCTGATTTAGGCACATTACAACAATGTTTCTGGAACTTTGTAGTTCTTGGAATTGTTATTTCAATACCTAAGCTGTCGCATACATTTTTGGCTTGTGTGAATGGTTTTAAACTCTGTGTCTGCATTTTTGTCTATCTTTTTCGAGAAGTTGAATAATGTCTTTCAAGTTTATTGCACAGACAATGTCCAAATGGATACTCTGTAACTGTTTTGACAAGGCGTAGGTTATTCCAAGAAATTTACTTAAAACGAATAATGTTATTATAAAATTCAAATTACTGATTGAATTCAACAACGAAGAAGTAGCTTTCTGTGATAATTCACCAGGCCATTCTTTTATTTCTTTCCAATGACGCAAGTATTGGCTCAAGAGTCTCTTTAAAAAGGAAAACCGCTTCATGCCGTTTACACCATCTGGTCACACACATCTTTTTGATCCTCTTGTTATTTTGGTTACTAGAAAACTTTTATTTCATCTTCCAGAAGTTTTGTGCGATTCGGACTCGATCGAAAAAAGTGCATATTTCAGAGATGAATCTAAGACGTTTCGAATTGCCTGAATTTTAGAAGAGTCTGAGAGACATAAATTTTTTAAACAATGTGCTGCACAATGTGAGTATAGAGCTTTTAGGATACTCATTCCGAATAACAGATTGCACTCCTCAGATTCGCCTCTCATGGAAGAGGCTCCATCATATCCTTGGCCTCTTAAATTTTCTAGTTTTAAACCAAGATAGCCGAGTCTCTCCAAAATTACATTTGCCAATTCTTTCCCTGAGATATCATAAACCAGAACAAATGATAAAAAATTCTTTCTTAAAGTAAAAGGAGTATCACCTCCATCACCACCAATCGCGTACCTTACACAAAGTGAAAACTGTTCTGTTTGGGAAATATCCGTTGTTTCATCAGCTAATACTGAAAAAATATTTGTTTTTATTAGCTTCTTCCACTATTTTCCCAAGTCGAAGCTGAGTATACAACTCTTCAACTCATTTTCTATCATCGAACTCGTATACATTAAATTTTTGGACGATAGAAGTAATTTATTGGAATATTTTAATAGAAGAGAGAGAGAGAAAGAAAGAAAGCATTTGATTGATTCATAATATCTCAGTGGGAGAGAGCCATTGATAAAATTCCGATTTTGGATTTTTAAATGTAAATTTTAAACATTTAAATTTATTTCATTTGTAATCTGGGTTGGAGGAGCAACAAATTTTTGAAATCATTTCTTTTGGCTATTTTGAATAATTAAATACAAATATAAGTATAAAGAAAGAAATTTAAAAAATACTAAATTGCAGGGCAGTGGAGCTGCGTTTCCCAAGTCTATCGTCGAGAGTCATATGAAGTAAATTTTCCAAATTCTCTTCCACTGGTAACAAGGTACCGAAAACCCCTTTCTATCACATTTATCTTTCCGCGAATGGTGGTGATATATCGTTTAACATGCTAATAGTAATAACAGTGATTTTGGTGATATATAATAAGTAATAATAATGTTAATGTTAATTTTTAATATGGTGAATAGTTTTTAAATAATATTAATATATGGTGAAATATATATAACAAACCTAATAATAGTAATATCAGTGATTGTGGTGATAATGATAATAATAATACAGTGTAATATTAGTTAATGAAAGTTTTATCGGATTGTAGTGGTAGAAATAATATTAATATATTGTGAAATATTGTGTAGTCATATCAATATTATTAAATAATATTAAAACATAGTGCAGTGATAGTGATAGTAGTGATAATGATAGTAATGATAGTGATAGTATTAATAATAGTAATAGATATTTATATTTACAAATATATATATGTTTGTGTATGTGTATATGTATTTAGGTTATGTATATGTATTTATGTATATATATATGTGTATATGTGTATATATTTTTTTTTTTAAATATATTTATTTATATAAAAAAGCGCCCGATAGCTCAGTGTTAGAGCACTCGCCCAACAAAGCAAGGGTCCCAGGTTCTGGTCGGGGGGGAGAATGTGAGCTATTCTCTCCTTTGGGCTTGGCTCCGTCTGCTCGGACGTTAAACCAGTACACCTCCTCCTTGATTAGGGCTCTGCCGTGAGTGATGGTGTTTATCTCTGGCAATAAAAAAAAAAAAAAAAAAAAAAAAAAAAGTGGTTCTTGAAAACCTGGTCACCTCCATTTGCTCGAAATCTAAGAAGGCTTCCGTCATTTTCAGCTGGAGTTGATAATTCAATACGTCCAGAGTCACTTGAGCCCCTTAATGCAGGACCTTGCTTGCCACATAAACGTATAGTTTCAATTATTGGTACAAGTTTTCTCTACTGTTTCACATTTTCTTATTTTGGTATTCCAGTTGTTTGTCTATGCTTTCGATTTTTTTCTGAATAAGAGCTTCAATATTATCTTATATATATATATATAGATGTTAAATAAAGAACATAAGTTGGAAGGTAAAGAATTACTGCCTTCTCCGGGATTGAACCACCTCATGTTGCGAAATGAGGACAATAGTGCTCGATGCCTTATGACTGAGCTATCCTATCACAACACAAAAGTTGAGTTCACACATCAGTTTTAAAGCAATCGAATATCATCAAGGCACGATCACCAGGTGTCAGCCTGTCCTCCTCGTTCTTAATAATATGTAGGTGTTAAATATTGCATAATCGCAATTTATTATTTAGATGTTAAATAAAGAACATAATTTGGAAGGTAAAGAATTACAGGGATAGGACAAGGCTGGCTGTGATCTATGCGAGAAAGAAAGACTCGATTGCTTTAAATTTGTTCTTGAACTCGGCACGGAATGGTAGCTCGTCGTGAAGCATCCCGAACATATTGTCATTTCTGTCGAAGAAGAGCGGCAATTAGCCTCAACATGTTCATGCTAACGTCTAAATAACACATAGCCTTTTTACAAACAATCCACACCTGGTTTTGTATGTATGTATATATATATATATATATATATATATAATAACATATATACTACTCTTCTAACTCTTTCTTGTAACCTTATATAACATATATATATATATCACTGAATTCAAGCTATTGATTGCTTATATTTATTACTTTGGTTTAGACCCTATGTTGCTCTTAGGCTATTTACGACAAACCCATATTTTAAAATCACTTTATTAATTTAAAAACATTAAAATTTTAATGCAAGCTTTCGTCTTAATGACCTTTTTCAAGCACAGACAATACGTAATGATCTTTTGATTTTTTCTCTTTTGTGAATTCATCTGTTAGTAGGTTGATCTTCCAATAAACTTTTGTAGTAGGGTGATATTTGCATAACATTGTTCTGAATTTTTCCTATTGTGTAATCTCGTGGACAGCGGTTGTAGTTAGGAAGGTTATATATACAAAAGGCTTCTGTAATTTTTCTTTTATTGGTGTCATGTATGTTTCTGATGTTTGTCATGTTTTGAATGTTTATTTGGTGGTTTTGTGTTAGTCTATGATGTGTGAGAGCAGAATTTTCCTGGTGTGTATCAAGATCATGTTTGTGTTGGTATTTCCTGCGGTTAAAGTCTACACTAAAAGTCAGCACTCTATCTACGGGCTTTCAAAATCTGATCTCCTGCACACTTACATCAAGAAACAGAATTTGTAAAAAACACCTTCCAAAAACTCAAATATCCCCCCAACATAATTTACAAAGCTTACAAAAACGCATAGAAAAAAAATTATGATACAAATATCTTTCAACACAATACACATAAAACATACATACCGATACCAAACATAAGCATTAACAACATAAAAAAGATCATACCAAACCATATACAACTAATACACTCCAATAATATTCCAGTTAAAAAAATATTAAAACCTCAAAATCAAAACTAAAAAAAAAAACCCTGCCTTTACAAAATACCTTGCAACAATTGTGACAATAGCTATTATGGCGA
>JABUQX010141176.1:15000-17491 GCA_015478945.1 Trachelipus rathkii
ATATATATATATATATATATATACAATAGCTACAGGAAAAGGAATACATTTTGGAATCCTGGTAAAATTTTACCGAGGAAACTGTAAAAAAAAAAAAAAAATTCTCAAAACTACAATAGCTACACGGGAAAAGGATACATTTTTGAAATCCTTGTAAAATATCATTTAGAAAATGTTAAAAATAAATAAAAAATAAATTGTTTTTTTTTGGGGGAGGAGCTCGAGCCGGCGGGAAACATAGTATATATATATATATATATATATATATATATATATATATATATATATATATATATATATATATATATATATATATATAATTTATTGTTTAGTATATATTTATATATATATTGGTTATATATATATATATATATATATATATATATATATATATATATATATATATATATTATTTGTAAAGGTATTACACGGCAATGTAGGGGGCTACAGCCGACGAGGAACACAGGGGGGTACGTTTTCCATACCCCGTATGGGAGGGGCGGAGGAACCGGAGACCCTCCCCGGAGGGGGGGGGGAATAGTCCAACCCCGTAGTTCCCCGGAAGGCCGAGAGACCCCGACCCTGCCATCGGTGCGGTATACCCTTGGGGTATCTGGGTTAAAAACAAAAAATTTAATGGAAAGTCTATTTATTTTAACGAGTATCGTATAAAAGTCTCTAAATAGGCTTTCTAATTATATTACTATAATTATTAACAATATTTTTTTTTTTTTGACCCAAATCGTCATTGCCGAAGAATGGGTGATCTGAGATTTTTTTGCACTTATTGCATCTAAAATAGTATTTGTTATTTATTTTTTTTTACACAACAATATATTTGACATATCTCACATAACTCTCCTGTTTTATTATATTGCATTCTTGGAGAAAATCTAATAAAACATATTCGTTTCCTGTTATTTTAAAAATATCGTCAGGTTTCATCTACGAGTTAAGCTACGCCACGGTATGGCTGTGGCTAGCCTAACTAACAACATTCAGTCAATAAATTAATAATAAGTTTAAACCGCATATTTTTAAATTCGATGTGGAGTTTTAAAAAAATGCAAAAAGAAGTCTATTTTTATAAATTATAAAATAATAATGTCTATAGAAGGGAATAAAATGTATTATCCCTCTAAAATAATAAATTCGGATTAAATTTCCCAAAGCTTTTTTTCGGAGTAAGATCAAGGGGAATAGCCTATATATATATATATATATATATATATATATATATATATATATATATATATATATATATATATATATATATATATATATATATATATATATATATATATATATCACCTGGCCATATGGCCACAAACAATAGATAGAGGGAAAAGGAATACATTGTTGGAATCCTGGTAAAATTTTAGTGCGGAAACTGTAAAAAAAAAAAACCATCATATCTCGAAAACTACAATAGGCCATAGGAAAGAAATGATTTTGGAAATCTTGTAAAATTTTAGTTAGGAAATGTAAAAAAAAACAAAACAAAATTAAACATAAAATTGGCTATATTTTTGAGCTGGGGATATATATATATATATATATATATATATATATATATATATATATATATATATATATATATATATATATATATATATATATATATATAAATATATATTATTTGTAAAGGTATTACACGGCAATGTAGGGGGCTCGAGCCGACGGGGAACACAGGGGGGGACGATTTCCATACCCCGTAGGGGAGGGGCGGAGGAACCCCCGCGACACCCAAATACCAAAGAGCGGGGGTTCCGGAGACCCTCCCCGGGGGGGGGAAATAGTCCTACCCCGTAGTTCCCCGGAAGGCCGAGAGACCCCGACTCCTGCCATCGGTGCGGTATACCCTTGGGGTATTCTTTAGTTAAAAATTTAATAGAAACTCTATTTATTTTAACGAGTAACGCAGTAACCAATAAAAGGTCTCTAAATAGGCTTTCTAATCATATTACTATAATTATTAACAATGATTTTTTTTTTTTTTTTTTTTACATTTTCCTAACTAAAATTTTACCAGGATTCCAAAAATGTATTCCTTTTCCCTGTAGCTATTGTAGTTTTTGGATATATTTATATATATATATAAGAAGTATGTTATATATATATATATAAATATATATATATATATATATATATTTATTTTATATATATATATATATATATATATATATATATATATATATATATTACATTTTCCGCACTAAAATTAGACCAGCATTCCAGCAATGTATTCCTTTTCCCGGTAGCTGTTGTAGTTTTTGAGATATGGATTGTGGCTCTTCTAGAGGCTGACCATATATATATATATATATATATATATATATATATATATATAGATATATATATATATATAAATATATATATATATATATATATATATATATATATATATATATATATATATATATATATATATAGTAAAAGAAATTAAATAATTTCATTTATTTATTTGCTCTAAAAACGTCCTAAACAAAGG
>JABUQX010141177.1:5000-7500 GCA_015478945.1 Trachelipus rathkii
CTGTATGAGTTCTACATAGTTGGCAGATTTATGGTTGCCCAAAAAGTTCTGAACAACCAAGACAAAACTTTTTCAGGCAGATGCTTCAATATCAGTCATGGAATTTATGAAATTGTCATCCTTGATGATTTGGCGAATTTGAGGGCCGCTAAAGATTCCAGCTTTGAGTTTCTCCATACTCAACCCTGGAAAAAATCTGCAAATATATTTGAAACATTCACCATCTTTGTCTAGGGCCCTAACAAATTGCTTCATCAGTCCTAGTTTGATGTGAAGTGGTGGGAAAATAATTTTTCCCCTGTCAACCAGTGGTTCGTTAATGATATTTGATGCACCTACAGTCATATTTTCCCTAGCAGGCCATACAACTTTTTCCCAGTGGTCTTCTTTAGCCCTACTATCCCACAAGCATATGAAACAAAGGTACTTAGTATATCCACTTTGCTGCCCAAGTAAGATGTTGACCATCTTCAAATCAACGCATATAGACCACTGGTGTTCATTATATCTAAGCTTCTGCAAGATCATTCTTATATTTTCATATTCCTCTTTCAGTTTTGTTGAGTGACCTATTGGAATCGATGCATAACTATTGCCATTGTACAATAAAACACATTTCAAGCTTCTCGTTGAACTATCCATAAACAATCGCCAATCTTCTGGTCGGTATTTAGGTAACCCCATTTGGAGTAGGAGTCCAGGGATGTTCCTACAGTATACTAGGTCTTCTTCTTCAATGAAATATGGAAGAAGTACTACCTCTCTTGTCCGAAAAAAAGTTATTTTACATTCGGCCTTGAGACAGTTCTTTTCACTTAGTCTAGATGCTAAAAGCTCAGAATCTTGCTTGGAGAGACTTAACTCTCATACTAAATCATTGATCTCTTCCTGGGAGAACTGTTGCTGTGTAGAAGTACTTTCTTCATATTCACTACCACTATCTGCACGTGTGCACACCAAATCCTGGATATCTTCTTCATCAGACAATGCTAGGTCTGGGAGTGTAGTGAACACTGGGATGGGACATCGTCGGAGTGTGGTACAGGTCACCTTGCTGATTCCAAATCCGGATACTCAAATTTACGTTTCTTGTAACGATTGATACCTTTCACATTAACCAAACAAAAATAACAGTCACTGTGGTGATTCTTTGGCTCCCGCCATACCATAGGCACACCAAATTTTAAACCTTTTCTTCGTCCATTTTTCCACTGACGTAGATTTTCGACACACGTTTTACAGACCATATGGGGAGCTCAAGACTTATCTTGGTCTCCGAGTTTCATTCCAAAGTATGCCAGATATGCTTGCTTCACAAAGTTAGTAATATTTCTTCTTTGGTTCTCCTGGCAATATTCACCACAGATGTAGCAGAATACATTGGGGTTATTCAAACAGGCTCTTCGTGAAGTACTCATAGTGTTCTGAAAATAAATAGAAAAAAAAATAAAGTATATATAAAGGTAAGCCCCTTAAAAAGAAATAAAACGATATTACTGTAAAATATGCATTAAAAAAGATATTTGTATAAGAGTAAATCTGGAACACCCTGTATCTCAAGAACTAGAGCCAATCTTGGAAAACTAATGTCATTTCTGAAATCAGCACACCCGATATACTATAAATTCGATAAAATATCCTTGGCAGCAAAAAAAAATTTTTTTTTGTTGCCCAGTGATATTTAGTGTAAATATTTTATTTAACCTCAAGTTTTTTTGGCTAGAAAAGAAAACCCTTTTTATTTCTTCCTTTTATCAATGAAGAAAAAAAATGTAGAAATTCGTGTGATGCAACTGTGAAAACTACGAATTTCAGTAGCAATAACTACTCGTAATTTCGAAGAATTGTAAATATAAATTTTTTCTGTAAAACAAAAAGTTATATAAATTTTTGAAATAGGAAATGTAGTATAAAAAAAGTAAAAAAGAAAAAGCTAAACAAATGAGGAGAATGAGCTAGAAAAACTTTAAGTATTTAGAATATAATTAAAAAGAAAAAAATAATGAAGACATGCAAAGATAAAAATTATCGAGAAAATGAATAAGAATGGAAATAAAAACAATAGAAATGAAATTTAATTAAGAAAAATAAATTAGATGGAGATCATCAAAATTAAAAAAGAAATGAGAGAAATAATAGATAAGTTAGTAAACAAAATAAGAAGAATAAAATAACTAAGCATGAAAAGAAATACAAAAAAGATTTAGGAAAGATAATAAAATATAATTTGAAAATATAAAGATACAAAGATCTAAATTGCAAAATAGACATAAAAAATCTAGAAGGTTGAAGAAAGAGCAAAATAATAGTTAATAAAGATATAAATATGAAAAGAGAATAGCAAATTAAAGCAAAAAGAAAAAGATAGAAAAGAACTTGGCATAACCAAAGATTTGTATATATATATAATATATGTATATATATATATATATATATATATATATATATATATATATGTATATATATATATATATATATATATATATATATAATATATATA
>JABUQX010141177.1:25000-27500 GCA_015478945.1 Trachelipus rathkii
TAAGAGGATTATTATTAAATAAAAGTGTGGGATTACAAAGGAAAATACTAGAATGATTTATCTTAATATGCAATTAATAAGTGATTATAAATTTTATTTATTTATCTTTATTTTTAATTAAATTATGTATATATTATAGTAATTTTATATTTAATATCTTTTAAAAAGGTAAAAAACCAACTAAAAATTTATTCTAAAGGAAAAAAAAAAAAAAAAAAATTAAATAAAAAAAAAAAAAACAAGAAAATAACATTAATAAAATATTTAGTTAACGACCACTGATGATGTTCAAACACCAGCCAATGATGGCACACAAAATAATGGTGGAACAGCCCCAAATTCAGCTCAAACTCCGGCTCAAAATCCAGCCCAAATTCAAGCCCAATCTACGGCTCAACCTATAGCCACTATAACACAAATGTTCACTCTGTCCACCATAAGTGAAAATATCGTACATTGATAGATAGATAGATAGATAGATAGTTAGATAGATAAATAGATAGATAGATAGATAGATAGATAGATAGATAGATAGATAGATAGATAGATAGATAGATAGATAGATAGATAGATAGATAGATAAGATAGATAGATAGATAGAGATGCACAAACAGACAGCTAGTTAGCTGGAAAAAAATAAACCTATAGATAGATAGATAAATACATAGATAAATAGACAAGATTGATAGAAAAAGATATATATATATATATATATATATATATATATATATATATATATATATATATATATATCTTTCAATATATATATATATATATATATATATATATATATATATATATATATATAGGCATATATATATAAAGACCGATAAAAACACCTATAAACATACATATATATATATATATATATATATATATATATATATATATATATATATATATATATATATATATATATATATATATATATATATATATATATATATATATATATATATATATATATATTTACCTGTTTTATAGATAGATAGATAGATAGATAGATAGATAGATAGATAGATAGATAGATATAGATAGATATAGATAGATAGATAGATAGATAGATAGATAGATAGATAGATAGATAGATAGATAGTCAATTTTATTCTTTTTCGGTTCTTACCCTAATAGTGGCATTAATTACCATCATGCTTAAGGCTTGTTAGATCAACACACTTCTCAAACAGCTGAAATTTAGATAGAATTTTTAGAGAATCTTTTCGGAATTTAAAGTATAGATTCAAATAGTTAGATACCACACCTTGAAACGTAGATACCAGGGCTGCGGATTTGGAGTCGGAGTCATTGGAGTCGGAGTCGCGGAGTCGTGGGGTTTCGGAGTCGGAGTCGGAGTCGGAGTCGAAAAGTCTGTGCAAGTGAGTCGGGTCCGGAGTCGGAGTCGAAGATTCCTGTGTAAATGGAGAGGTCGGAGTCGGAGTCGAAGATTCCTGTGTAGTGGTCGGAGTCGGAGTCAGGTCGGAGTCGAAAATTTAAGAGAACTAATATTAATATTATTATTATTATTATTATTAATTAATGTGTGTGTGTGTCGTATTATTATTATTATTATTATTGTGTGTGTGTGTGTGTGTGTGTGTGTGTGTGTATTATTGTGTGTATTATTATTATTATTATTATTATTACTATTATTATTATTATTATTATAAAGGCGCGAGCTTGTTCCGGAAGTTCTAAATGATAATTTTTTGTTATACATAATTTAATTTCTTTAAATAATCTTTGAATAATCTTAGAATAAACAGAAGATATATTTACATAGATTTCCCGACTCGTTTCGTCTCTATACTTGAGACATCTTCAGAGGATTATTTCTTGTAAGCGAATGAGTCTTTAAATTGATATATAATAAGTAAATCATATGATATTGAGTCTGACTGATAAATACATAAAATTTTATGTTAATGTCTGGTTGCGTGTTTTGATGTAGAAGGCCTCCGCAATTTTAAGTTTCTGGAATTCACACGATCCGTATAATATTGTGAAGTGTTTGAAATATTACTAATAGTTGACTGACCATGTGCCGTGAAATTTTCAAAGATTTTGCTGGGACTGTAGAGGTTGATATGCCCTGTCTGACAATCTATTCTTTGTGTAACCAATATGTCGACGTACAGTCTAACTCAAGGCAGTTAAATTGGTACACAACGTGATGGTTGTCGGGCAAAGCATCTCTTGTGCTAAAGGAAGATGACAGTTGTTTGGACTTATGGTATAGTCTGACTTTAATTTTTGAGGTGTCTTTAGTTTTGAGGTGAGAATTCAAAATATTACGAAGGCACTTCTCTTCCTTATTGACAAATAGCATTGGAAGTTTTGAAGAAGAAATTTATCGAATTTTTCTTATTATTTTTACTTTCTTTATTATATAATTTTGTAAGGGTTTTATTAATTAAATTTTCAACTGAATATTGTGGATGATCACAGTTAATTAAATTTTACTTAATGCGGCAAATTTCTTCATCAAAAGTTTTCCAAGTTG
>JABUQX010141179.1:2500-25000 GCA_015478945.1 Trachelipus rathkii
ACAGGTCCTATAAATATATATATATATATATATATAGTATATAGGTATAGTATATATATATATATATATATATATATATATATATATATATATATATATATATATATATATATATATATATATATATCGATATATATATATATATATATATATATATATATATATATATATATATCCTTTTTCTTCTTCAGTTGCAATAGAGGAAGCACTTGCCCTAAGCACAAAACATAAATTCTTTCAAGAATATTATAATTACATCTTTAACTTTGACCACAATTTATAAGTTCATTTTCCTCTCTCGCTCACAAATTTATTTTTATTGTTGGAGCTTTTAATCGGATTCTTCGCATGCAATTTACAAGTAAAAAAAAAAAAATTTCAATTCGATTTGGTTTGTGTGTGTGTTAGTGTGTGTGTGTGTTAGTGTGTGTGTTAGTGTGTGTGTGTGTGGGTGTATGTGTGTGTGTATGTGTGTGTGCATTGTGTCGTTTGAAATTTATGTTCATGTGACTATGCTACAGCTGTTGTTTTCGTTTCATAATTAAATTTATTAAGATTGTATGTGTGTTTTAACTCTTTACTATGCAAAGGTAGAAAAAGCTGCTTTTATCAAATGATATTTATATAAAAGAGACATGAAATAATATTATAATTTATTTTTTGTTATAAAAAATGTTTTTGATTGGACTGAAACCAAACGTGAAGAATATTCATTCGTCCTCCAAAGTTTTTGTGGAGCTACAAAAGGTAAAAAAAAAATATTTAAAGTGATGAAAATAGAAAAGACTAAATTTACCAATAGAGTGTATAAATTATACATTAGGGCTGGTTAAGAATCGCAGATTTCCCCACTGCACAGAACCACCAGTTATCTTCTGGCACCGCACATATATATATATATATATATATATATATATATATATATATATATATATATATATATATATATATATATATATATATATATATATATATAGTATATATATATATATATATATATATATATATATATATATATATATATATATATGGTTCATGTGAATTGAATGTCCCGCGTTTTTCTTAGTCATAAAATTTTAGGTAAAGTATTTACAATTTTGTTTAAATTTTTCATGATTAGGGTAAAATTAAATTAGGTTAAAAAAAGAATGAAAAGTCAATTTATTTTATTAATGATGAAGTCCATTATTTCAAATTTAATGTTCCTTTTAAAAGAAAATATGTTGTGTAATATACATATATATATATTTAGTTAGTATATATATATATATATATATATATATATATATATATATATATATATATATATATATATATATATATATATATATATATATATATATATATATATATAGAGAGAGAGAGAGAGAGAGAGAGAGAGAGAGAGAGAGAGAGAGAGAGAGAGAGAGAGAGAGAGAGAGAGAGAGAGAGAGAGAGAGAGAGAGAGCAAGGAGAGAGAGAGAGAGAGAGAGAGAGCCAAGGTAAAGGAGCGATAACAAAAAATATTTTGTACGATTTTGGTACTTTATTAAACTTTATCCAGTTTAATAATATTTATTTTTTAAGTTAAGTCACTTCAGGCCAGGAGAATTATTTCGAAATGTATGACACTTACAGGAAAACCAAATGCATATTTGGAATCAGCGTATAAAGCTTATTACCGGAATGTAAAAAAAACAAACAAAAAAAAACTCGAATTTTGGAATCAGCGTATAAAGCTATTATATGTAAAGTCGTTTCGCCACTCTCTATCCCCCATCGGCTCGAGCCCCTAAAAATTGAAGTTCAAGGAAATATATTTCCATTAGGGGGCTCGAGCTGATGGGGGAAGAGGGGACGAAGTCCCCTGTCGTCCACCTAGAGGCCGAGAGACCCTGACTCCTGGTATCAATGCGGACTCTAGGGTATTCGTTAGTTTTAAATCATAAAACGACTTTGCATATAAGCTTTATACACTGATCCCAACATGTACTTGTTTTTTTGTATGTCGTACTTTTGTTTTTTTTTTTTTTTTTTTTTTTTTTTTTTTTTTTTTTTTTACATTCTGGTAAAGGTTTATACGCTGATTCCAAATATGTATTTGGTTTTCCTGTAAGTGTCATACTTCCTTTCGAGATAATTCTCCTGGCTCTTTTCTGATATTTTGAATTTTTAAGTTATTTTAAAACGTATTTATCATTTAATTTTAATAATAAAAACGTAATTATCATTTTATTTTATTTGAACGAAAATTCGTACCTAAGAAAATAATTAATAACTAAACACAATTTGAAATAAGTTCATACAATTTTTAATAAAAATTTAAAAAGGAAAGAATCTGAGCTTCACACCGAAAGCAATTTCTGGTCAATTATACTGCATTTTTAACTTTTTCAACATAAAAAAAACTACTCAAGTTTGCGGGTCATCCAGCTCACATGTACAATATATATATATATATATATATATATATATATATATATATATATATATATATATATATATAGTATATATATATATATATATATATATATATATATATATATATAAAAATATATGCGTTATATATATATAACATATAATATATATATATATATATATATATATATATATATATATATATATATATATATATATAGGTTATAATTTGCCTAAAAGTACAATATTAGGTTTAAAACTACAACATATTCAAAATTAATGATTAGGAAAGGAATGTTACTGTTGGAATCCTGGCAACATTTTTAGTGCGGAAAATGTAAAAAAAAAAAAAATTAAAAATCATATCTCAAAACTACAATAGCTACAGCGAAAAGGAATACATTTTGGAATCCTTGTAAAATTTTAGTTAGAAAATGTAAAAAATAATAAATAAATAAAAATAAATATTACTATTTTTTTTTTTAGAGCAGAAATATAGCATATATATATATAATATTTGTAAAGGTATTACAAAATAGGGGGCTCGAGCCGACGAGGGAAATTACAGGGGGATGCCCACCCTGTAGGAAGGGAAGTGGAGGAACCCCTGCGAGGCACCAAATACCAAAGAGCGGGGGTTCCGGAGACCTCCCCCGGAGTGGGGGGAATTAGTCCTACCCCGTAGTTCTCCGGAAGCCGAGAGACCCTGACTCCTGCCATCGGTGGTATACCCTTTGGGGTATTCTTTAGTTAAAAAGCAAAATTTAATAGAAAGTTCATTTATTTTAACGAGTAACCAATAAAAAAGGTCTCCAAATAGGCTCTCTAATCGTAGCAGGGTGGAACGTCGCACGGAAGCCAGATTTGCCGCTGGCCCACTGATCCGCCAATTTTGCTCATTTGGCGCTTTTTACTACGCAATATTTTTTTAGAATTGCTGTTTTTTTGACGTTTGCCGGGTTTGCCGCAACCCGGCAACCTAACTGCCAAATTTGTCTCTTTTAGCATTTTTATTACTTTTTTTTAACGTTTTGGTCTGTTATTCCGGTGATTTTGGGATTTTTTGCTAGCACGTCGAGCAAAGACTCGAAATCATTTCTTGAAGGTTTGAAAATTCCAGTCATAAATAGGTTTATCTCCGGTGCCTTATATTTATCGATTTTCGACGCCTGATTACCGTCAAACCCAGGGTTTTTGCTGTGGCGAGATCGAATTCTGTTGCCCAGAAATATCGACTTCCGAGGCCTTCATTCGAACTTAGCCCAGAAGTGTTGAGCCCTCAAAGGGGCCTTTTTACCTACGGAAGGTTTTGTAACGACTGGCAGATCATTTTGCCATGATTCAACGATTTATCGCATCGACACCCTCTAAATCACGTTTAAATGTCTTTCTGTGGTGCTTCTTGCTGCTTTTTAACAATGAAAATAGCAATCGGTTAAAAATAATTACAATACCAACATCTCGACAATCACGTAGCATCAGAATACACGCACGTTCATTTCGATACATGAAGACAGCCATCGTTTCAAAACTTGGTATCTGGCGTATGTGATAAACCGATCACAGTTTATGATCGTAGGTCACCTCCTGTGCGCTTATGCGTCAAGGTCACCATTCCTGAAAACCATGTTATTTAATCGGATGAGTTGCAGCGATGAAATGGGTCTTCGCGTCGGAGCATCGATTACGTCTCTCTGCAGTCCCGCAAGGGACGCTGCCCCACAAAAATTAAAATACCCAGGTTAATCGAAATTTGGAGACAGAGGGAGTGGAAAGCCGGAGACGGACGGAGTTGGTTGATTCACCGAGTCCAGAGATCTCACCGGAGGGGGTTTCAGCTTCCAAAGGTCAGAAGAATAAATGCATGGAATAAACAGGAAGAAGAAGAGCCAGGTGAAGAAGAAGAGAAAGAATGAGGAGAGCGAGGAGGAAATAGCAGCACGAGGAAAGGTGGCGGTTCGAGCAGCGACCCGCGAATAGGATACCGGCGCCTCGGTGACGGCTGCCGTGTTTCTAAAGTTGCAAACACCCGTTTGTCAATACAGCATCGCCACTGCTTCATACACCGCTTTCCATCTTCAACACGTGTTAGCTGGTCGTCACTGCATATCACGCAAGATCCGTTTTTTTCTAAACGTTGAAGACCAACATTCTCTATTTTTCAAACTCATTCTCTTTATAAACATTAACTAATATAATTTTTTTCTAAGTTGAACGATGCATATACTGCTTACTATTTTTTTATAAGTTTCATTTTTATTATTTATATTGTGTTTAATTTCTATTATTTTACTCTTATTTTTATTTAGTTAAATGTAGTTTTTTTGACTTTCTTTTCTTTATTTATTTTCACAATTTTTGTTATTTTCTTTATTTAATACTTCATTTTATTTGGTGTTTTATTTTATTTACATTTCTGTTTATTTTATTTAACTTTTTTACTTTTTTAATTTTCTCTAACTTTGTTTTTATATAAGTTTTATTTTACATTTCCATACTCTGTGCTTTTTAAATTTTTTATTTATTTTTTTAAATTCTTTTTTTATTTTAAAATTTTTATTTTTTTATTTTTGCTTACTTAAAACTTTTTTGTTTTTACTAAACATTTTAGCAGCTTTCATAGCTATGTAACGCAAAGCCTCTGATGTTTACATACCAAACAAAGCTCAGTAAACAAACTCACTTCCACCTGTCTCCAATTTCCTGCATCTATATTGATTCATCTATTGATTCAAGTCACATTTGGTATCCTTTTGGATAAACATAACATAAAAATCAAGTCTTTATACATTGATCAACGAATAGCACGTAACAAGTTTTCACATACAAAGCAACATAGCATCAACAGTAAATCCAAGAAGGTAATGTACAAACCTAAAGCATTTAAGTCTGACAAATTGCTAACTCAGTCTCAGTATTTTAACACTAGTAGCAAACTAACACATGCGTGAATAGTTTTGAGTTTTTATTTTTTAAAGATAATTGTTTTCATACATCAAAGTTAATTAGAATATATAGTAACATTTAGCAAAAATTTATCACAACTATTGGTTAATTATCATACTGATCAACGAATATACTCTAACGTAATAAGGTTTCCACATCAATAAAGCTAACATGATGTAACATGAACTAAGAAAATAATGTACAAAGACAAACCTGACACACCTTAAGCCCGAATAAAATGCTATCATTAACAAAGTTCCATACTTGGCAATAGTAAGTAACTAACATTACATGCAAAACGTAACCTATTCACACTTTTTCAAGCATGTCTCTAACATATCAATGCTAATTTTACATTAACACAGTAATATTTAACAAAGATTTATCATATCCTGACCTAACTTGTGTAATGAACTAAGAATAAATGCCACACACACACACACACACACACACACACACACACACACACACACACACACACACACACACACACACACACACACACACACACACACACACAAACACACACACACACACACATTACGCAATAGTAACACCTGAAATATTTTTAGGCTTATCTCTTTTTAGGCTCCGCCCCCTTTCAGAAAATATCAACATGAAACATGAAAATGATTTTATGTAAGGGTTAATAAAAATAACTTTATTATTTACATTTTATTATTCAGAATATTTGTACATGGAAAAACATTAAACATTATACATTAGACATAGATAAATATTTATAATATATTAAATGGAAATTAATGTACCCTTATAACCATATGATGCAGTGCGACATGAATTTTTAATAAAGATTCGCTTATCGGTTGTGTGCTGGACCATTTTAGTACCATCAACAATACTAACACCTCCATATTTCCCAGGCTGAAAAGTTATATTAGGCACACTGTAACACAACCCTCCTCTGTTACTTCCGTGTAAATTAGCATTAGGATTCTGTGACTCGTCTATTCGTGCAGCTTTTTTATGAGGTAGGTCATCGTCTCGTACATCATCTTTATCAACATTTTCAAATTGTATTTCATTCATTGCCTTCACTGTAACATCATGGTTTTTGATATCATTGTACAATGACTCATCGTGAGCTATACTATTTTCAGAGCAACGATCATACGTTAACTTTAACAATTTTTCAAAATTAATAGTATCCTTTGTATCTTTATTGATTGTAAGACCTTTGGCTTTTACAATATATTTTATATTCCCATCTGCAGTTCTTATTCTAACAGCATAAGACTTAGGTCCAGTACACACAAAGGAATCGGCGTATGCCTCAGAACCGTATTCTGCTATTTCATCTGTTAGTTCACCTAAAAAGTTTCCTGTTTCAATAACTTCATCGTTTTCTCCAGCGACAAAAATACAAGAGTCTGTATCGCAGTACAATGCCCTTTGTTTGACTTTGTTAAGGAGCTCGTATAATTTTATACGTGCATATGCAGTCGTAAACGATGCGATAGGAATATTTGTAACAGTTGACGTGCGTTCGGCTAGTGCATTTTTGACAACTGTTACAACATATTTACAGCCTATTGGAATAACGCTAGTGACTTCATTGTCACATTGATTGATTAGTTCCCATACTTGTTTATCACTAGTACATACTACATCGCCTCTTGTAGGCGTATTTTGTGCAAATTTCAAAGAGAATTGAGACATAATTTTGCAATGAATCGCATCCCAGGGTTTTTCTTGATATTGTTAATATCAAGTTCGACACCTTCCTTTTCTCTGAAAAGACGGACAAACTCTTTAAGTTTTTCCTCGAAATCAGGATCGTCTTCGTGAATATTATTTGGTGGTCCTGATGCCTCTGTTTTTATTTTTAAGAAGTGGTTCACATATCCTTCAAATAAAAACTCCTTCTCTTTAAACGACCAAACTTCAAAAATTTTAATTATTTCGTATCCCATCTCTAATGCTAACTGAATTTCAGGTGTTGTGTATACACCTTCAATAGCACGTTCATTCTTATCATGATTGCATTTCGCACAATTTTCTTCAACACATTTTACACAAAGTGGAAATATTAATTTATTTTTGGCTCGTTTAGCGAGGACAGGGATGTATAAGTCTTGAGGAGGAAGAATCTTAATGTAAGCTGCACCGAAATATTTATCATTGATACCATTCTTAAATGATTCAATGTCTGGTACTTTATCACCTATTAGTTTTTCAGGGGGACCACAAGGGTATTTCATTCGTTTCTGAACATAAGGATAAAGCGATGTATAGTCTAAATACATGATCTTCTGTCCTTTAGTTGGAGGGTAGTAATGTACGAATGGTTCAGTGCGGCCTCCAAACAATGAATTGTCTATTATGAGTCTGTTGTTAACAACATCGTTGCTAAGACGTTGAATATAGTCGCCAATGCTTATGTTCGATATGATCAGGATCTTGAATGATTCGGGTCTTTTGTATCTTCCATTCACATTCCCACACACGTACTACATTAAACCCGGCTTCTTTATACCTATTTTCTTGTTTCATGGTGAGATTGTAGCGGTCAACAGCCGATACGCTATGCAGCATACCTTTTCCTTTATTACAGTCTTTATGTCCATGCCATGCACAACCATGATATAGGAAAGCAGTTTTCACTCCTTTTACATAACCAAACCCATCAGGATAAAGCCACTTGTTCTTAATTTTAAACCCTTTCTCTCCACCGTTGCGAGCATGCCTTATGTTTATATTATTCAATTTTTCTTGATACAAGAGCCAGCGAATTGCTTCATAGGTGAAAGGTTTAGGGTTCTCTCGACCTAGAATAGTAATTTTTTCATCAGGCATAAACACATTTTTATAAAGTGTAAAGCATAAAGATGCAATTGTTGTGTTGTTATCTAGACAATCTATATCAAATTCTTTAATGAAGCTACCTCTAAACTTCTCAAAACATTTTCTTAGTATATTAACATCTTGGGCACAATACTTTTCACATTCTTCAAAAATATTGTATTCTTTACCTATAAACTTATTATAGTACTCTTCAAATTCTAGCTTTTCATCTGTTGACATCTACTTCGAAGAATTTCTTATCAGGAATAGGTCCTTTATAATTCAATGTATCTTCATTTAAAAATGTATACGGGAAGAAACCCTTGGAATTGTCTTTTTCACTGACACCCATGCATTTAGGCATGCTTTTCAATGCACATGGTGTGAAAAGCAACGTATCCCTGAAGACTATATTTCCATTCGATCCCATTGAAATGATTTTATTGCCTCTTTTTATAGGACTTCTGCTGATAGATTCTGAACTTGGGTGTGTTAGTAGTGATGCATATACGAACTGATGATCAAATTTTCCGCCATTATGTGCAGCAACAATCACTTTTGACTCATGATTTTTCTCTGAAAACTCCATCAGGAAGTCTATAAATTGATTTACAGGCGTTTTTTCGGTCTCTAATTTAAATGTTCTTGTTCTTGGACCACAATGTGAGCATACCTGTTCACCTTCCTTATCTGTACACATTTCGCATATCATCTGGCATACCAGTAAATAAGGATGCAATTCTATTATTCTTCTTCCTTTATCATCATAACCTTTATCTTCCTGGTATGTCTCGATATCATAGTAACATGTATAAACCACCGGATCAGTATCTTTCTTCTTTTTAATTTTCTTTTTCATGTAGCATATATGATATTCGTCTTCTCTAGGCTCGTATAATGTACTGCATGTTTTGCAATAAGCTTTTGTGCAATCGTGTTTGAAACTACCGTGGCGATCAGCCTTTATTTGCACAAGGCAGAGTGTACAAATCTTTATTTTCTTGCACGTATTATTATCTTGGTGTTTTTTAAAACAGTTTGCATTATAAAATTCACGATTACATTCACGACATTCATGGAATATACCATCGTGATCAAATGAGCCTTGACACTTATCGTATAGACACTGTCTACATCCATAATGTTCACAGTCTAATTTATGTGCTATATTATTACTGTTGAAAGTGTAACAATATGTGCAAAAGATACCGTTCATATATGCATTCTTTTTCTTGGTGTTCTCAAAACATAATTTTAACTTATCTTCTTTTATAGCATAGTAATGATTTACTCCATCATGGCCTATAATGTATAAAGGGTCATTTCTGTTCTCATTAGATGGATTATAAAGTATTTTTACTCCATTACCTTCAGGACCGAATACGACTATACGGCATTTTTCGACATTCTCGATTTTTTCAAAGTCAGTTACTATGAAAGAATCTGTATATTCCATACCACATTTTTTAGCTAATGCTTCTGCCTCATTCTCAATTGTATATGAATGAATATCTTTGGTCTACACATTCACGAGCTATTTTCCTAAACAGAACAACAGCTTTGAAAGCACAGCCTACAGCACCTTTCTCTAGATGAACTTTACTAATGTAACGATGTTTGAAACTAAGATTTTGTGGCTCGAATGAATCGGTTTTACAGTCATTGCCTTTGCCTTTAGCTATCATGAACACAGTAGCTACTACTTTGAATTTGGTAAAGGATGCCTTGTCACCGGACTGGAATGACCCTTCCAAGCGTCTCATCATCTCTTTCACCCCAATATTGTCTAATATATCTCGGTAGCTGATGTTTACATAGTATTTCCGATCAGGTGACTGATCATCGCCAAAAGTGAAATTGATTCCAACCCTCATACGGGCCCTATCATAGTCCAAGTCTTGTAATATAGCATCAATGACTTCACTTACAACCATTTCAAACGATGCTTCAAGATCTCTTGGTCCATGGAAGAAGTTTTCATCAATAACCTTTACTTCATATGTATGACGTTCCATTGACTTTTTAAGTTTCTCTACAGAGATGTGCGTTATGTCTGTTATAGTGGTCTTTCTCTTCTTATTAGGGGGATTCATTCTCGAAGGGCTAGCCTGGAATAAATAGTCATTATTATTATTTATGATATATTAGACAATTAAAATCAAGTTTTCAACCAAATAGGGCACTATGTCAGTAATATATTAGTTTAACATAGTATTTCTCATTCCATATATTAAATATATTTATCCACACAGTAGCAACAACAACATACCATTTTTAAACGGTGCGCTGATAACGACACGATGAACGCTTTTTACTCAAATGTATGGATGTATATTCAACACGTTTCTGGAAAAGAATAATTTTTTAGACATATGTATAAATCATTTACCCTCTATTCTTAATTGATAATGTATTTAATTACTTTACGTGTCATTAATTATTGATTAGATGTATTACAATGCTATTTTTAAATGAGAATATATATATATATATATATATATATATATATATATATATATATATATATATATATATATATATATATATATATATATATATATATATATATATATATATATATATATATATATATATATTAAATAATAAAAAAAAAATAAATAAAAAAAAAATCTTACTTAACTGAATAAGTATTGATTTGAAAAATCCTCATGTAGATATAAACCGGTTAATGATATTAAGTTTTTGTTGAATAATGTTAGGTTTGCCTTAGACTTTTGCTATGATTATGAATACCCCATCGAGTAGTACGCCGATTTATATATAACTCAGCTCCCAAGTCTATACATTGTTGCCAAATCACCTCTGTATGATACGCAGTTGCCAGATTTACCAGTTTGTTTAATAAATATAATAAGTATTGCATCACTTTATGTAAATGGTTATAGCATAAAATCATTTTCATGTTTCGAGTTGATATTTTCTGAAAGGGGGCGGAGCCTAAAAAGAGATAAATCTAAAAATATTTCAGGTGTTACTATTGCGTAATGTTGTGTATGTGTGTGTGTGTGTGTGTGTGTGTGTGTGTGTGTGTGTGTGTGTGTGTGTGGCATTTATTCTTAGTTCATTACAAGTTAGGTCAGGATATGATAAATCTTTGTTAAATATTACTGTGTTAATGTAAAATTAGCATTGATATGTTAGAGACATGCTTGAAAAAGTGTGAATAGGTTACGTTTTGCATGTAATGTTAGTTACTTACTATTGCCAAGTATGGAACTTTGTTAATGATAGCAGTTTATTCGGGCTTAAGGTGTGTCAGGTTTGTCGTTGTACATTATTTTCTTAGTTCATGTTACATCATGTTAGCTTTATTGATGTGGAAACCTTATTACGTTAGAGTATATTCGTTGATCAGTATGATAATTAACCAATGTTGTGATAAATTTTTGCTAAATGTTACTGTGCCAGTGTACGATTAACGTTAATATGGTAGATGTATGCTTCAAAAAGTAAGAATAGGCTACGTTTCGCATGTAATGTTAGTTTCTTTACTGGTGTTATGTGCAGGACTTTGTTAAGGTTAGCAGTTTATTCGGGCTTAAGGTGCTTTAGGTTTGTCTTTGTACATTATATTCTTAGTTCAGTTGATGCTATGTTAGCTTTATTAATGTGAAAACTTTGTTACGTTAGCATATATTCGTTGATCAGTGTATAAAGAACTTGATTTTATGTTATGTTTATCCAAAAGGATACTCGAAATGTGACTTGAATCAATAGATCAATAGATCAATAGATCAATAGACAGGGGGGAGGGGTGGGTGGTTTGATTTACTGATTTACTGATTTAGGGTATGTAAAAACGTAAATTTTTGCGTTATAAACATGAAAAGTATAAAATGTTTTAGTAAAAACAAAAGTTTTAAAAAAAAAATAAAAATAAAAATAAAAAAAAATAATTAAATAAAAAAAAATTTAAAAATTAAAAAAAAAATAAACACAAAGTATAAATGTAAAATAAAAACTTATATAAAAATAAAGTTAGAAAATTAAAAAAAAAAAAAAAATAAAAAAAAAAAATAAACAAAGTATAAATGCAAAATAAAACTTACCAAAAATAAAATTAGAAAAGTAAATTTAAATAAAAATAAAAAAAAAATTTATGAAAAATAAAAATAAAAAAAAAAAATAAAAAAAAAATAAAGTTAGAAAAATAAATTTAAATAAAAAAAAAAATAAAAATTAAAATAATAAAATTAAACAACAAAGTATAAATGTAAAATGAAGCTTATAAAAATAGTAAACAGTATATGTATGTTTCAACTTAGGAAAAAAAATTATATTAGTTAACGTTTATAAAAAGAAAATGAGATTTGAAAATAGAAATGTTAGTCTTCAACGTTTAGAAAAACGGTTTATCTTTGCAAGATGCAATGCAATTGACGATATGTACATGTTAGAACAGAAGCAGTTATGTAAACAGTAATGATCTTGTATTATTAAACGAATGTTTACTAACTAGACACCGCAGCAGCTCCATCACCGGTGCCAGTATCTATTCTGAATCCTTCTCAGACTCCTCCTTTCCTCATTCTTCTTCCTTCCTCCTCCTTCCTCCTCCTTCTTCCTTTCTTCTTCTTCCTTTCTTCTTCTTCTTCCTCTGTTTTGCATTCCATGCATTTCTTCTTCTATTTTCAAACTGAAATCCCCTCCGGTGGGGTCTCTGGACTCCGAGTCCGAATCCAACTCCAACTCCGTCTCCGTCTCCGACTCCTGCTCCTCTACCCTGTCTCCAAATTTCATTCTTCTAAGATTATTTTAATTTTTTGTGGGGCAGCGTCCCCCCTTACGGGGGGACGCAGAGGGACGTAATCTCGTCTCCGACGAGATTACGTCATCATATAGCTCACATCCAATTTCCTCCGATTCGTTAAGCCTAACATGGTTTTCAGGATGAATTTGACCTTGGCGCTAAGGGGGCAGCGCCCCCTTAGGGGTGACCTACGGTCACCAAAACTCACCTGTGATCAGTTTATCACATACATAGATTATATTCCAAGTTTGAAAGCGATAGCTCTATTCCTTCATATCGAAATAGGTTGTCGCGCATTGTGTCCTGATACTACAACGATTAATCGAATGTTAATTATTGTAATTATTTTCTTTCGATTATATTTTTCATTGTTAAAAGCCAACCAGAGCACCTAGAAAGACGATTTAAACATCAATTTAGGGGTAATCGATCACGATAATCGATTGAATTCACCAAAACATCTACCAATCATTTAAAAACCTTCTATGAATCAAAAAGCCCCCTTTGAGGGGCTCACCCCCCTTCTGGGGCTAAAATCCTTGAGTTCAGGCTCAGAACCTCGGAAGTCGGTCTTCCAGACCTTAAATTCGGTCTCACCGACCTTAAAAACCCTAACTTTGACGTATCAAACGTCAAAATCTGATGAAATGATGGAAATTTCCAAGTCAGCTGCCGACATGACTGGAATTTCCAAAACCCTTCGCTAGTGATTTTCAAGTCTTTCCCTTCGACGTGCAGGGCTGCCAATGGGAAAATCCCCAAAATCCTCCGGAGTTGGGGATCTTGACCTGAATTATGGACAAAACGCTAAAAAAGCTAGCAAAGTGCCAAAAATGCTAAAAAAGGACAAATTTAACGGATTAGGTTGCCAGATTTAGCGACAAATCTGGCAAAACGTTAAAAAAGTAGCAAAATTTCTAAAAAAATGGTAAAAATTAGTAAAAAAGTACCAAAAATGAGCAAAATTAACGGATTAGGGTGCCAGATTTAGCGACAAATCTGGCTTCCGATACTTTTGCGGTAGTTTCCCACCCTATACTACTCTAATCATATTTACTATAATTATTAACAATAATTTTTTTTTTATTTTACATTTTCCTATGTAAAATTTTTTACCAGGATTCCAAAAATACCCTTTCGCTGTAGCTATTGTAGTTTTGGAGGGCTATATATATATATATATACATTTTTTTTTTTTTTTACATTTTCCGCACTAAAACAATATATATTACCAGGATTCCAACAATGCTTTCCGTTTCCCTGTTATTGTAGTTTTGAGATATGAGTTGTCGTTTAGTCGTATTTTCACCCTATATATATATATATATATATATATATATATATATATATATATATATATATATATATATATATATATATATATATATATATTTATATATATATATATATATATATATATATATATATATATATATGTATATATATTGTAACACCCTAAAACTCACGTATATATATATAGTTATAGTTCAAAACCAAAAGGTAGCAAAAATTTTTATTTTAGCAGGACGTTTCGTGAACGTTACTGTTCACTTCATTCAGCTTAGCATGAATGAAAATATTAAATTCTCTAAATTATTACATTAGTTGAAATATTAATTAAATTATTATAATAAATTTACTATATACATTTTCTAAAAGCATTGAATCCGGTCCACAACGAAATTGAAAAAAATAAGAACATCTCTCTCTCTCTCTCTCTCTCTCTCTCTCTCTCTCTCTCTCTCTCTCTCTCTCTCTCTTCTCTCTTCTCTCTCTCTCTCTTCACTTTCACACTTCCACCACGATCTTCAATCCATCACGTTGGCATTCTGGGAAAAATTTTGAAATTCAATAATAAGTTGTTCAAAAGCTAGTCCTTCCTACAATCTCCTCCAAATTTGTTAAAATTATCAGAATTATTTATGTAAAAATTTTCCCAAAATTTTGGGGAAAAATAGGGAAAACCATAGATTTTAAGAGGAGAATGGAGCAACATGACTATGACTTAAAAATAGAGTGTACAAATTCTTCCTTGGTCCACCATCGAAGTCTGACAGGACATTTAATTAATCCTCGAAACTCTACTCCAATTTTAAAAGTAAGGGACACTCACAAGAGAAAATTTGTGGAAAATTTTTACATAAATAATTCTGATAATTTTAACAAATTTGGAGGAGATTGTAGGAAGGACTAGCTTTTGAACAACTTGTTATTGACATATTCAAATTTGTGACACAGAACTAAGGGAGTAATGTCAAAAATTTGGGATCTGTAATTTAATTTGATAGTTCTTTCCCAGAGAGAGAGAGAGAGAGAGAGAGAGAGAGAGAGAGAGAGAGAGAGAGAGAGAGAGAGAGAGAGAGAGAGAGAGAGAGAGAGAGAGAGAGAGAGAGAGAGATCTAATTTTTTTGAAAATTTATATTTGTACGACTTCACTTTTTAATATTTTAGAAAATGTATATAGTAAATTTATTATAATAATTTAATTAATATTTAATTTAATATTTTCATTCATGTTAAGCTCAATGAAGTGAACAGTAACGTTCACGAAGCGTCCTGCTAAAATAAAAATTTTTGCTACCTTTGTTTTAAATATATATATATATATATATCGTAATGATATATATATATATATATATATATATATATATATATATATATATATATATATATATATATATATATATATATATATATATATATATATATATATATATAATAATAATAATAATAATAATAATGATAATAGCGAACTATACATTAATTAAATATACATTAAATACAAAATATTTTACTATATACTTTAATATAGCTTAAGAGATTTTCTAAATGTAATTAATTAATGTAATTAACATAATTAATATAACAAATATTCCTAATTAGGTAATAATTTGAATCTAAAATTAGATCATGCAAATAAGCAAGCATCGTCGCTACGCTCCGCTAGAACGCAAGCGTTCAGGTTGGCCTATGGGCGAGCAGTGGACAAATTTGTTTTTTACCTTGTTGTTTAGTCATATATATATATATGTATAGAATATATATATATATATATATATATATATATATATATTATATATATATATATATATATATATATATATATATATATATATATATATATATATATATATATATATATATATATATATATATATATAATAATAATAATAATAATAATAATAATAATAATAATAATAATAATAATAATAATAATAATAATAATAATAATAATAATAATAATAATAATAATAATAATAATAATAATAATAATAATAATAGGTTATATTTTATTATAAATTGTGAAGTCAGTTGTGAGGCTCTAAATTAATTATTGCATATATATTTTTTTCTCTTTGTTTGCTTTTATTTTACCTCACAAAAAGCGAAAAAATGTGGGACAAAATGGCAAGTTTTAAAATAATAGTAAGAACATGATAATGATAATGATAATGATAATGATAATGATAATGATAATGAAAATGATAATGATAATGATCATGATCATGCAACTATTTCTCTGACAGCTTTTAAACACGCAACTTTTAAACCCACAATTTTTAATCGTTCAATTTTTCTAGCATGCAATTTTTAATTGCGCAACATTTTAATCATGTAATTTTTTTATAGAAAATTATTTAATCACTCAACTTTTCTTATTGTTATCCCCTGTATTTAAGAACTACGAAACATGCAAAATACGCCCACCACCAATTAGTAAACCTAAAAGTATCATCATTACAGGCCGGATTTCTTCCGAAAGCTTTTCAGTCACACCGGATATGACTTCAAAATAGGTCAAACTGCATTCGGAACTGATTCTAAAACGAAAAGAAAGAAGATGGAATTGAAATGAAGGAAATAGTTAATTTAACATCAGGGATGGCACGGAAAAATCAATTGATATAAATCAACTGATTTTTTCACTTGATTTTTTGCTCCAAAAAATCATGATTTTTTGAATTTTTTGCTTTTTTATATATATTTTTAATTTTATTTTGTATATTTAAGTGATTTAACTTCAATAGAAATAAAAAATTAAAATAATAATATTATAGCAAGGCTACTCTGATCCAAATTCCTACACTATTGTCAACAAAGGATCATGTTTCAAACAGGTCTCTTTTATTTCTGATGTAACTTTCTTTCTTTCTTTCTTTATCTACCTCTTTTTCCCAAGATTGGGAGTAAGGTGACAAGCATCGGAAAAGAAAAGCAGTAGGAGAGTATGACAAATGTCGAAAAGAAAGCCCAGCCTTACCGCCCCCTCTGTACCATTAATTAGTGAAAACTCGTCACAGACAGAAAATCCACCCTAGAGCTTCATGGGACCGCGACGGACCCTCACTATGGTAAATCGTCAATGTAAGGGTTCATCCCTTGGCCCAGGTGGGCCACAACCATGCCCCCATACAAAACCCCGCCATTCTCTCCTATCATGCACCTTTATTCTCGCCTCTGCCAAACTCACATTTCTCTCCTTCAGACATTCGTTCACCGACTCAATCCACTTTCTCTTCGGTCTCCCAGCCGGTCTGTTCCCAACACACTCTCCACTATACATCCGCTTAACCAACCGACTATCATTCATCCTTTCCACATGACCAAACCATCTCAACATACTTTCATTTATTCTCTCATTTACCCCTTTCTTCACACCACACAACTCTCTAATAAGTTCATTCCTCATTTTATTAATTCTTCTCACACCTAGCATGCCCCTAAGGTTGTCCATCTGAACACATTGAACTTTAGATCTATACTTCTTATTCCAGACCATAGTCTCACTACCATACAATAACACAGGTAACAACATACCCTCATGTAAGACCCTAGCGCACTCAAGACTTAGTCCCTTTACATTCACCAACGATTTAATTGCACCAGCCACCTTCCTGCCATTCACAACTTTCCTACTACACTCTGCATCATCCGTTCCCTTCTCATCCACCACATACCCTAAATATTTAAACTCAGACACTTGCTCCAGCTGCTCACCATCTAACATAGCTTCACACTGAGTAACATTTATCAATATTACAAATAATCCGTAACAATTCCGTAACACTCTTTAGTGTTGCTGTTTCATTGTGTCATAGACTATAGGCCCTATTTTAAGATTGTAAGAATTAGCAGAGTTTTCTATTTTTAAAAAATAATACTTTTTTAATCAAAGTTCAAAATAAACCACTGTTGTATTTTAAATTCATAAATGGGCGGGCGTAAGGACAAAGAAGTTGGGCGTAGGTGCAAAGATTTTCCCCTTTCAGATATATATATATATATATATATATATATATATATATATATATATATTATATATTAGAGTTATAGTATATATATATATATATATATATCTATATATATATATATATATATAAAGTATATATATATAAATATACATTATTAAAAAGAAAGATATATATAATACATAAATATGTATAGGGTATTTATATATATATATATATATATATATATATATATATATATATATATATATTATAATATATATATATATATATATATATATATATATATATATATATATATATATATATATATATATATATATATATATATATATATATATATATATATATATATACCGAAAATAGCAGACTTATCTAAATTTATGATGACCTTTATTACATAATTTTAGAAGGAAAAAAAAAAATAATAAAAAATAAAACCGGAAAAAGAAATTGTTTTGCGCGAACCCAATTTTTTATCCTGATTATTTTTTAATTGATTTTTAATTTTTAATTTTTTATTTAATTTTTTTAATTCGATTTTATTTTATTTATTTTTTTTATTAATGTTAAGTGAATCAAATTAAGAGGATTCGATGAACCGAAGGAGCGAAAGGGTTTGTGACCGACATTAAGAGATTTCGTCTATAAAAGTACTCGAGATCTTCTCTTGGAGTTATTTAAAGATCAGTGAAGATCTCACAAGGATCACATCAAGGACATCGCTTTGAGCCTTGTTAGGTATTTATTACAAAGACAGTTCTCCAAAAACACCACCTTAGACTTTGAGGAAGAAATAATTCATTTGAGTATTTCCTTCAAGGCATTTAAAGGTCAGTGAAGATCTCACAAGGATCCTATCAAGGATTTCAGACATTTTGTGAGGACGTTCCTTCAGGATTCGTCATTTTGCAGTGACGGAAGAACCTCTCATTTGAGGTGTCCTCATTACTTACTCAGGATTAATTATAAATCCCACAGGCATTACTTTAAAATGACACTCATAAAGGTAATAATAATAATAATAATAATAATAATAATAATAATAATAATAATAATAATAATAATAATAATAATAATAATAATAACTAATAATAATAATAATAATAATAATAATAATAATAATAATAATAATAATAATAATAATAATAATAATAATAATAATAATAATAATAATTATAATAATAATAATAATAATAATAATAATAATAATAATAATAATAATAATAATAATAATAATAATAATAATAATAATAATAATAATAATAATAATAATAATAATAATAATAATAATAATAAAATTCACTAAAGTTAACGAATAAATGTTGATTTTTTATGTTGAATAGGTTTTTATTATTTTTATTTTTTAAGGTGTTGAGTCAAACGTTATGGTGACATTATTGTGAATAAGTGAAAAATAATTTTTCTTTAAAAAATAATAATAAAATTTTCCCATTTGCATTCTCTTCAGTATATTTTCAAAATAAATTAGTTATCATTATATAAAAACAATATTTGGTTGTTCTTAAAATATATTATATATATATATATATATATATATATATATATATATATATATATATATATATATATATATATATATATATATATATATATATATCTCTTTTTTTTCTTCTTCTTCTTATCTTTCTATAATATATAGTAATAACAAATATATATATATATATATATATATATATATATATATATATATACATAACATATATATATAACATATGTATATATATATTCTTGCCTACCCACCTTTCTTTCTCACCATCCATCTTGTTAGGTAGAACCTGTCAAGTGTTGCTCCTCCAGAAATCCCTCCAGACATCCCGGTCTTCAAATAGTGCCGTCCTTTCCACATTCTCCATCGTTTCTCCCCTCGACGCAATTGCCTCTTCCACAGCATCCTTCCATCTTTTTCTTGGTCTTCCCACTGGTCTCGCTCCCATAGGTCTCCAATTAAGTAATCTTCGGGGGTATCTCCATTCCTCCATTCTTCGCACATGCCCATACCATCTCAGCTGGTTTCTCTCGATGCATTCCATTATTGGGCGGACTCCGAGCTCTTCTCTTATTGCTTCACTTCTAACTCTGTCCCTCAGCGTTACTCCTCTTATTAATCTCAACACTCGCATTCCCGTAGCCTCTATTTTACTCTTCTGTATCGTGTTAAGTGCATTCAGACTGCACATAATATTGAATTAAATGGTGATGGTTGTATATATTGTTACTTTTACCTCTACTGGCACTCCTCTCTGCGTCATCAACGGGTACAACATTCCCACATTCTTTGAGTATTTCGTTATTCTTTCCCTCAGTTCTGAATCTATCCAACCTTTCTCATCAAATATCACTCCTAGATATTTGAATCTACTGGCCTGTTTCAACTGTATATCCTCTATCCATATTTCCGCTTGTTCTCCCTGTCTCGATATCGCCATTATCTCCGTCTTCTCCCACCAATAATTTTCATTCCATCGCATCATAATTTCATTCAGAATTCTACCACGGCGTAGTTCAGGTGTTTCCTTTATCACCACAACCAAAAATCGTCATGTATACAAGGTCAATTCCCCTATCCTCATTTATATTTCTCTTCGGCTTGGATTGTGTCCCAGATATAACCTAAGAGCTAAAGGGGGACGGCTTGCTTTACCCTGCTACTCAGTCGCTGGATTTCAAACTATTTCTCCTTCCCTCTCTCCTTTATATATATATATATATATATATATATATATATATATATATATATATATATATATATATATATATATATATATATATATATATATATATATATACTGCTCTATATATATATATATATACTTTCTCTCCTCTCTCTTTCTGCATATATTTCTATCTTTATATATATATATATCTATAACCTTAACCATATATATATATATATATAATAATTTATTTATTTATTATTTTGTCGTAGGAAAGTTATGGAGATGCAAATTACGAGTTCAGTTACGGAGTGCATGAAAAAGATTATTTAAATAATGATGTGAACTTCGGCCACGGAAAGCCGCTCCGGAGGCACGAGACACGTCCGAGGTCTTACTTCGTCCCCTCTCTTGCCGGACGGACGGACGCAAATATCACATCGTCGGCGGGCTTCGAGATATCTTGCACGTATTTGTTTATTCATAATAATATATTTTATTAATATTATTATTATTATTATTATTATTATTATATTATTATTTTAAATGTAGGTTAATTAAAAGAACATATACGGGTATATATATATATATATATATATATATATATATATATATATATATATATATATATATATATATATATATATATATATATATATATATATGCTCTTCCTGCGGTGCTAGTAAATATATATGCTGCTGCTGCTGCTGCTGCACTGCTATCCATGCATATATAAACCAAAGTTGGGGAAGGAATCAAAGAATAAACAAACCGACGTTTCAGAAAATATCTTTATCCATTTTCAAGGCTAAAATTATATACATGTAAACATTGATAAATACTTATCATATTTTTAAAAAAAATATAAATAAATAAAAAATAATTAAAATATTAACAAGATTTTAAAAATTAAAATTTTAAATTAAAAGAGAATTTAAAAAAAAAAAATTAAAAATATTTATTTAAATAAAAATTACATTATCTACATGATGGAACACTCAAAACTGAACAAATTTTTAAAAAATGACAGAATTATTAACAACAATAATTGTTGTTGAATAATTGCAAATGTATAATCAGGTTATAATACCGTTATATATAAAGGAACTGAAGAAACCACTATTTAATATAGGATGGATTTGTTTAATCAACAAAGATTCTGAAATCAACAAACACTCTCTCTCTCTCTCTCTCTCTCTCTCTCTCTCTCTCTCTCTCTCTCTCTCTCTCTCTCTCTCTCTCTCTCTCTCTCTCTCTTTTACCAAACTGTCCTAGAAGTTTAAAATCCCTATGCCCAAGTTTATATTTACAGGACAAAGAATGATTTCTAATAGAGGAATACTCCTTAGTACAACCTCACACCAATTCTATGTCTAACACCTCTGTGACCGTCAATGCGAACTCTTAGCATACGCAGTACAACCGATGTACGTTCCCAAATTACATTTGGGACATTTATATAAATAAACAACATTAGAAAGCATTAACGGCTCAGTAGTGTCTTTAAAAGTAAAATAGGCTACGTGTTTAAAAAAAAATTCTAATAAAAAAAAATAAATAATTTTTTTTTTTTAAAGTTTAACAAGTCTAAGTTAATCTTTGACTTTCAATTTTATTTAATGTGAAACTTTAATTAACACTTTCGTTAATTAT
>JABUQX010141180.1:0-2500 GCA_015478945.1 Trachelipus rathkii
ATAGGCATAAATTATAGGCAGGACGATGAAAATTGCAGACGTATTTTTATAAGTAAGTTAAATGAGGTTGACTTTTCATACATACAGAATGACCAGATTGACATCCATTCAAAACTTACCTGCTTTATAAACTCTTTAAATACATGTTATAATGATTCATTTCCTTTAAAAACCAAAACATTAGGATCAAAGAGGATTAAAAATCCATGGATAACACAAAGTATAAGAAACTCAATAAGTCAAAAACATTAACTCTACAGAAATTATAAAGGAGGTATCATACCATTTCAATTATATAATAAGTATGAGAAACAATTGAAAATTGTTTTGAAGAAAGCAAAAAAGAAATATTACAATAGTAAATTTAAAAATGTATATGAAGACCCAAAATCAACTTGGGGATTAATTAATGATCTAGTCAACAAAAGTAATTCAAAAAAAAGCAAAATAAATGAAATAAACAAAAACGGAGAAATATTAAAACAACAAAAAGAAATTGCCGATGAACTTAACAATTACTTCGTAAATAATGGCAAACTAAATGTATCAAACATGCCACTTAGGCATACCTCATTTGAAACCTATTTGGGAGACTACGGTTCTCTCTTTTCATTTGAAAATGTTACGGTCTCAGAAGTCAAAGCGATCATTACTGAACTACAAAATAAGAAATGTGATACTCATACCATTCCCAATCACATTTACAAAATCATAGCTGACATAATTGCCTCACCCCTAAAAGATCTCTTTAACATCTCATTTAACAAGGGAATTTTCCCAGAAATCTTAAAAGTCTCACGTGTCACACCTGCACATAAAAAGGGTGATAAAACTGATCCTAAAAACTATAGACCGATTTCAATTACACATACCATTAGCAAAATACTCGAAAAACTAGTATTAAATCGAATAATAAATTATCTTAATACGAATAATATTATCAACGACTTTCAATTTGGTTTTAGAAAGAACAGATCAACAACTGAAGCCCTTGTTTGTTTGACTGAAAAAATATATGAAAATATAGAAAATAAAAATTCAACTGCACTTATATTATTGGATCTTACAAAAGCTTTTGATACAATAGATCATGATATACTACTTAACAAAATGAATAAGATGGGAATAAAGGGAAACACACTACAATGGTTTAAAACATATCTTAGTGGAAGATCTCAGTATGTGAAAATAGGTGAAACATGCTCTGAACCACTACAAACAACTTGCGGTGTTCCACAAGGATCTATTCTTGGCCCATTATTATTTACATTGTATACCAATGATGTATTTAATTCACACGACTCTTTCATGGTTTCATTTGCTGATGATATTTCAATATTAATAAAGGATAAAAATCCGGCTACACTATCACTAAAAGCAGCAGACGTCTTAAATAAGATCACAACATGGATAGATTCTAATAAACTTTCACTAAACTTGCAAAAAACGTCATACATCATAATAAGCAACAAAACTATAGCTGATAATTTCAACATAAAAATTAAAGGAGTTGACTTGAAAAGAGTCACAAATGCTAAAATACTTGGGGTAACGTTAGATGAAAAAATGACATTCAAAGAACATATCAACCAGCTAGTGAGCAAACTAGCGAAATATATGTATATACTAGTCAAATTGAAAAAATTCATTCCTTTATATATATTGAAGAAGATATACTATGCACATATACACCCACATCTATTATATTGTCTTCCAGTCTATGGCATAGCTAGCAAATCAGCTATTAATTCGGTTATTTTGATGCAAAAACGCTTCATCCGACTGTTAAGCCCAACTAAAAACTTCTATGAGCATACAGCACCTTTATTTAAAAAACTTAAAATGTTACAATTTGAAGACCTATTGAAGTTATCTCTATTAAAGGAACAGCACAAGATACTACAAAATAAGGCATGTAACTTCCTAATATCTAACTTTCATAATAACCAAATTCAAAGAGATATAAATCTAAGAAATAGTGCTCACGTAAATCCTCCTTTCTATAGGTTAGAAAAAGCTAGACAAGCAGTTAGCTATAAATGTGCTAAAGTCTATAACGATTTACCTCGAGAATTAAAAAATGAAAATTCTCTTATATCATTTACAAGTAAACTCAAAAAAAGCTATATAAATAAGTACTAATACTATTACTATATTGCCATTTACAAGTAAACTCAAAACAGCTGCATAAATAAGTACTAATAATATTACTATATTATTATTATCATTATTATCATTGATTATTATCATTATTATTATTATTATTATTATTATTATTATTATTATTATTATTATTATTATTATATTATTATTATTATTATTATTATTATTATTATTATTATTATTATTATCATTATTATTATTATTATTATTATTATTATTATTATTATTATTATTATTATTATTATTATTATTATTATTATTATTATTATTATTATTATTATTATTATTATTATTATTATTATTATTATTATTATAATTATTATTATTATTATTATTA
>JABUQX010141180.1:7500-12500 GCA_015478945.1 Trachelipus rathkii
CTATTGCATATCGCATCAGTGCTTTCTGACCATTCACCAACCTTTACTCTTGGAGCTGTTCAGTTTCATTGATTTCAAAGCGTACTTACTGATAGTGACTCAGCTTAATTAAATTCGTGGAACATTCAAGTTATAAACTTTTCATAAACTCCTATTTAACTTGATTACGTCATTAGTGAGAAGAGAAAGACTTCGTGAATTCTAGTGATATAGTGAATATCGTTAATATTTTATTGTTACTGTGGAATTATAATTAGCATACAAATATCAGAACTATAGATTTATAAACATTCTTTCATAAATCTCGATATAGTTGTGCGAACTTGAAATTCTTTATATTGCAATTTACTTACGTATATATTGGTGTAAAATTTACTTAACAGTTAAATTGGTATTTTTAAACTTGGTAAAGGTGTTGTAAATTTAATTCTGTACAACTTTGGTATTATATCTCTCTTGGGGGAAAACTATTTATATAGCCTTATTTAATCTTTTCGTTTTGGTATTATTTATTCGTAGAGTGCAAGAGAAAGATAGTTGGGGAAAATAGATAATGGAAGTGTGTTCCTGACATAAACAATGTAGTACATGTATGAATGAGAATAGCAGTAAAGTGTGGGGGTCAGAGAGCCGAGCAGAGAAAGGGTGAGACTGTTTAGCAAGGAGTGTTGTACTAGCCCTTCTCAGTGGAGGGGGTGTGCGACAGGAGAGTTTAGAAGAGCAGTGTTCGTTGTAAGAGAGAGAGAGAGAGAGAGAGAGAGAGAGAGAGAGATTTCAGAAGAGCAGTGTCAATTGTTGTTGTAAGAAGAGAGAGAGAGAGAGAGAGAGAGAGAGAGAGAGAGAGAGAGAGAGAGAGAGTTTAGAAGAGCAGTGTCCTTTGTAATAGCGATAGTATATAAAGAAAGTGAGGCAACAATTCGACGTCAGAAAGAAATTGGAGAGATTTAATAAGAGTGGAAGAGTTGATAGGATGAAATTTCATCAACTCCAGTTTTTAAGGAGAGCTGTGTGAGTAGAACCACCCAAGATGCATGAGGCTTACTCCACACAGGAGTATAGACATTAACATTCCTGTAGAATGTCTCGAAAACCTGAATCTCCTAACTTTGATGTTCTATGCCTTGGAAGATTTTTTCCCTACTACTACTACTACTACTACTACTACTACTACTACTACTACTACTACTACTACTACTACTACTACTACTACTACTACTATCGTTATTTTGTGTTTCTGCTACTGCTTCCTTAAAGGAACAGATTTTCACGTCCTTTTTTTTAATTTTCTTACTACCTCTCACGAGACTGTTACTCCTTCCAATCCAAATGCCGAGGTCCTCTGTTTAGAGGATTTCAACGTAAACCACACTGAATGATTGGGCTTCTATTATAATATATATATATATATATATATCATAATATATAATATAATATATAATATATATATGTATATGGATATATATATATATTCATATAATATAAAATATATAGTATCCTATAATAATAATAATAATAATATATAACATATATATAATAATATATAATAATATATATATATAACATATATAACAATATATATATATATAGAACAACTATATAATAATAATATATAATATATATATAATAACTATATATATATATATAATAATAATATATATATACAAATATATATAATATATATAATAATAATATAATAACAACATAATAACAATAATATATATATATATATATATATATAATAATAATAACTTATATATATAGGGGGGGGAGGCCTAAAGATTCAGTATTCTCAACGATCTGAAACAGTTAATTAAAAATCTACACATATCTCAGATACCACTAACCAGTTCCTGAACACGCTTGGCACGCTTCACAACTACTCCTTTTCAATATAAATACACCATTTTCTCTTCTGTTGGTAATTCTGATCACAATTTCGTAGCTCTTAATTATTATACTTTCTCTCCAGGAGCTCCACCAAACCTAAACATATTGGTAGTGGAATGAAAGAGGTCAACGCCCTCGAGCATCTGCCGCTGTAGTACCTATATAGAAAAGAGATGGTGCTCCAACATCACGTCGCAGATATAGAGGGTTAAGGGAGTTTGAAAGTATGAGATAGCTATTGTCAAGTAGCTTTAGACTCAACCCCATCTAATAGAAAGGAAGGAGCCGGAGCACCTCCATATGTGAGTCGAGGTTTTTTCGTCTTATCAACCCTCTTGCTCTCATCCTCCCCATCCTCTCATCATCCCTATCCTCTCATCCTCCCAATCCTCTCATCATCCCCATCCTCCTGCTCTCACTAACTTTCTCCAATCTCTCTCTACCAGTCTAATTGTTGCCTCACTATCTTTATACAATCGCTATTGCAACGGACACTACTCTTCTAAACCCTCCTGTCGCATACCTCATCCAGTGAGAGGAGCCAGTGCGACACGCTTTGCTACACAATTTCATCATTTCTCTGTTCAACTTTCTGATTCCAGACTTTACAGCTATTCTCAGTCAGTCATATATGTACTACACTTGTAAAATCTGGAACATACTCTATTTATCTGCTTTCTCAACTACGTTGGACTTGCACGCTTTCAAACGCCATGTATCAGGTCATGTCAGCCTTTGAACGGGATCCGGGTAATTAATTTTCTCCAACTCTGGTGGAGTAGCTGTGCAGAAGGAAAAATATCCTTTCAGCCGGAACAGAACTCCAGCTTCTTTGAAGTTACCTTAGTAACAATATTGTGATATGAGGTTTCTAAGAAAGTTTGTTGTTTATGTTCAGATTTAGAATTTTTATTTTGTTAGGGGATAGGAAAGTTGGGAGGCTATTTTGAGAGGAAGATGTAAAGAAGTTGTGTTTTTAAGGAGTTGAATTTCACAAGCTGAAGACGAGAGGCAACTCTAAATGCAAATGAATACTGACAGAAAAGTTTGATGGTTCTGATAAGGAGGTACTATATCCTGAGAATGAATATGTAAGAACCGAACATAATCCGGTATGGAATATGATTCATCTAAGACATGAAGTGACGTTTGGTATTGGTTAGGAAACAGACTCAGTTGAAAGGCTTCTGTTTTCATTTAAAAAGCTTTTCCGAGACTTATAAGACCACTGATATTCTATTAACTCAGGAAATGTTTTGAGGGAACGGTCATAATTTCTTTTAATGTGTATATATTGTCATGGGAAGGGGGTGTTGTCACCGGAGGCCATATCAGTCCTGAAATATATCTTTCGTTTCTAGTTGGACCTCCACATATTTGATGTTGCAACAGGGCCTTCTTGTATTTTCTCACTGAAGGGAGTAGAAAAGATTTCACACTTAAATGGATACTAAGTAGAACTAATAGTGTACCACACTTAAATTTAAACTATGGAGCACACTCGAACACAAATTTAATGTAAAACACTCGATAGGCTATAGGCCTATCATATATAATATGTTCGTCTTCGCTGGTGTCTCGCATCAGAATCTTTCAGATAACTGTTCTATTAAAGTAAAGATTTACTAAGTAATACAATTGAATAAAAGATTTGTCTGTTATAAATTATGAAGTGTCTCTTTTTCGATAAATTCAATTGCCGAAGGTTCGTCAAATTTGTTAGTGACTCAATAACAGCACACAAACACCTTTATTTTTGAGATTTCAAGCCTTTGAGCAGAATACTATGTAAAATTGAAGCTTCTACGCATTTATGTATTCATGTAAATTTCTGTATCTATAATAATTAAAGTGTTGCAGAAAATAACGACTAAGATGATGGTAGTGACGTCAGTGATTTTGAAATAGGTAAGAATTTTGCTATTGACTAACATAAATCGGAGGAAACCTAAGTTTGCAATTTTTTAATTTTTTTGTTGGTTGTGTACTTTTTAAATTTTTCATAGAAATTTCATATAACAAAATAAAATTAAAATTATATAAAAAATCTTTTCTGAAACACGACATTAGAAAATCAACAGACAAAAAATCCTCCGAAATTTTCGAAGTACAGGTGTTCTTACCTTTAACTTCAATAATTGGATAACTGTGGCGAATGCAAAAGCGGTCACTGTCTCTCTTTCAATACTTTGAAGGACTTTCTCTCACGGCCAGGTAGAAGAGGTGGACTGCGTGGTTGTCCCACATATCGTTTGTGGTATCTATTTGTGATGAATTTCGTGACAGCGAGTGTTAGTTCAGACAGGGATAATGAAAGAAAGAAAAACTGTATGTTTTATTAGTAAAAGATATATTTACTGAGAAGTTGGGTGTTACCCAATTATGGTCATCGAATTTTAACAGCTGAGAGCTTCCAAAGATGATAAATAACACTTCTGGGATTTATAAGAGATAAGTGGTTCGAGATGAACAGTAAAACTGTACATAATACACAAAATAAATAAATGAAGAAATGCTGAGCAAGGTTGTAGAAATGTGTGTGAATGAGAATGATACAAACGAGACCACATCTATTCAACTCTAGATTTTCCTTGACTCCTTGGTGTCTTCAGTGTTGGATGTAGGATGTTAGCAATAATTACGGCTCCAGAATCATACTGATAGCTGGAATGATGTTGCCAAGAATGTCATAGAATGATGTCCTCACGAATGAGAAGGATTTTCTGTTCCCAGAGATTAAGTAAGAATGTTTCCATGAATACTCATTCTCTTTGAAAAATGAAGAAAAATAATGTTATAAACATCATCTTTACATGCATGGTTCGTTAGTCTTGTGGGTTTTGGCATTTTTTTATATTAATTTTGAGGTCCATTTCATTAAAAATTTGTCTTAGTATAATTTACCTCGTCCTAGACGAAGTTTTTGTTAGTTTTTCTTAGTCAAAGAATGTATTTTAGTGTTCAGTGTTGGATGTAGGATGTTAGCAATAATTACGGCTCCAGAATCATACTGATAGCTGGAATGATGTTGCCAAGAATGTCATAGAATGATGTCCTCACGAATGAGAAGGATTTTCTGTTCCCAGAGATTAAGTAAGAATGTTTCCATGAAT
>JABUQX010141180.1:17500-43603 GCA_015478945.1 Trachelipus rathkii
ATAAGTCTTAGACTAAAAGTATAATTAGTTATAAACTTAAAATAAAATTATATTTCTTTATTCTAAACAATAAGAATTCTTAATAGTAAACTATACTTTCATTTTTCAAAAGGTGCGGAACAAAAGAGTTGAAACATTTTTGATCACACATCTAAGTCACTTAATTTCCTGATGTCTCCCTAGCTACCTCACTAGTCCACTTTTATTCTGGCATAATCGCTTCCAGGAGCAGTTAGCCTTCAAGAGCGGAAGTGCCACCTCTGAGATGAAATACGTATCATTAATGGTAGTGAGTAGATAGCTAGGATTAATTATTAATTTAGAAAGTAAAATTAAGACGAAAAATTAAAAAAAAAAAAAATCATGATTTTTGGCATTTTTTGATTTTTGCGTAAAAAAATTAGTTGATTTAAATATTTGATCTTTTTGTACCAATCTGCTCTAATCTAGACAGGATAAATAAAATTGTACAGGATATTATTATTGTATCATTGCACTATTTATTATTATTGTGTGTGTGTGTGTGTGTGTGTATATTATTATTATTATTATTTATTATTATTATTATTATTATTGTTTTTACGCTTTAAAGTAGAAGTACTACAAAACAAAATGATAACTAAACTATTTAAGCAAAAATTTTAAAATTTTAAAACCAGATTCCATAATTTTCTTACTTAAAATGATTTATTTGAATTTTGAAATATTGTGTTGGGTGTAGGAAAATAAGTTGCTCTCCATGTTGTGGAGTTAAACGTTATCTCTTATCTCCTCAAACATGTTACCCGCTTCTGAAAAAAAAGCTTTTTAAACTTTGAAGACCATACAGAACTTTTATATAAAGCTGCACGTTCCAGAAGCCCGACGGTACACAGGCACCCACATGCATCACGTTTCAGAGCCCGTTTGAGCACTTCTACGTTACGTAAACGTCACAGTCAGGCGCCCGTTGTTAAAATCTCGATTTCGTGAATTATAAACGAAGACTGAGGCTCTTGCTGGAAGAATACTTTGTTGTTTAAAAACAAATCTTTTGACTTATGTGCTTGTTGAAATGGCTTATATGAAAATGTATGTAAAATGCATATAAAATATAAAATAATAGAATATTTCAGCAATATTCTAGAAATTAATAGGTACTGTACACAAAAATATATTTTATCATAAATGAAAAGTGATATAAATTATTTGAAAGTAATATATATATATATATATATATATATATATATATATATATATATATATATATATATATATATATATATATATACATATATATATATATATATATATATATACTATATACCACACTATATATACAAATATATATATATATATATATATATATATATATATATATATATGGTCAGCGTTCAGATTGTCCGTCATATGTATCTTAAAAACTAATAATGCTACAGTAAAACGGAATACATTGCTGGAATGCTGGTTCAATTTTAGTGCTGAAAAAAATAAAAAAATCAACAAAAAAAAAAAATAAAAAAAAAATATATCTCATATATATATATTAGCTACAACGAAAATGAATACATTTTTGGAATCTGGTAAAAAAATTTCACATAGGACAATGTATAAACAAAAAATAAATAAGCTTAAAATTGGCTGTTTTTTTAGGGAGGCTTCGAGCCGGCGGAGGGACATAGTATCTATATATTATTTGTAAGGTATTACACGGCAATGTAGGGAGCTCGAGCCGACGGGGGGAACGCACAGGGGAATTTCGTAGGGGAGGGGCGAAGGAACCTCCGCGACACCCAAATACCAAGAGCAGGGTTCCGGAGACCCTCCCGGAGAGGAATTAGTCCTACCCGTAGTTCCCAGGCCAGCCACGGCTACTGCAAATCATTTAGTATATACCTTAGGTATTCTTTATTAAAAAAACAAAAACAAAATTTAATAAAGATAGTCTATTTATTTTAACGAGAAACCAATAAAGGTCTCTAAATAGGCCTTCTAATCAAATTACTATAATTATTAACAAAATTTTTTTATTTTTTTTTTTTTATTTTTCCTATGTAAAAATTTTAAAGGTTCCAAAAATGTATTCCTTAACATATCTCACTTGGATATATTACCTCAGTAAAACTTACACATTTTCCAAGCACGTTCAATGTCTTCCATTTACAGTTCTTATATGTTCGAACGATGTGTTTATATATATATAATATATATATATATATATATATATATATATATATATATATATATATATATATATATATATATATATATATTTATATATATATTATATATATATATATATATATATGTATATATATATATATATATATATATATATATATATATATATATATTTATATATATATATATATAAATATATATATATATATATATATGCAGATATATTTATACACTTTCCACTCCTCTTATATATATATATATATATATATATATATTCCATATATATATATAACCATATATATATATATCTAAATACCATACATATATATATATATATATATAACTTTAATATATACTCTTTATACTATATATATATATATATATATATATATATACATATATATATATATATATTTCTCTATATATAATATTTATAATACGTTTGTAATTAATAATTTACTCCTTCAGTATCTATCGATTGATGTAACTTTTTTTTCAAGTTTTTCTACTAATAAACTCTTAAAAACATCATTCTTTGCAAAATGGCAGGGTCGACTTCGCTTTACTACACTTAGATTTGGGGGGTAACTGGTGCCCCTCTTTTCTCTGTAGCACGCCCATGATAGTGTTGTTTACAATTGCCAGCTGATCCGACAGGCTCGCTCGGCCGAGGTACTCAAATTTTATGTTCTCTGATTGGTTAATATAATTTTTTTCAATAGCGTTTCCCAGTCGATTTTGCACACAGGCTGCACTCAGGCTTCTGGAAAGCTATAGTATATTCCTTTTTTTACTTAATAAATTTATTGATCCGCTTGTCCAAATTTTGGCTCACAGAACTAAGAGCTCACAGTATGGACATGACAAGATGCCAGATAGCTAGAGACCCACTTGATGCAATGGACAAGTTTTAAGTAGAAAGAGCTGCGTTTCCGAAGCCCGGAGTGCAGACTCAAACTCAGGCATGGCGTAGCATAATCAGGCACAAAATACACAAGTGAGCTTTCCCAGTCGCCCAACAATACTATACTGCCTGTATCTATTTTCCTTATTATAAAGGATTAACTAAAATATTAAAAACTTTTGGCAAGCCATTTCCGACACATGTTTTGTAAAAAGATTTATTTGTAAACAAGTATTCTTCTGCGCATCCCGTTTATTAATTCCCCAAATCGAGGATTTAACAACGGACGCCTGACTCGCGACGTTTACGGTAGTAGAAATTTGCAGCAGGCTCTGGGACGTGCATGTGCGCCTGTGCCGCCAGGGCTGCAGTCCGGGCTTCTAAGAAGCAGCTTATGTAGGTATAGCTGGGGGGAATGAAAGAAGTTCCGGTTCGGCCGGGAGCTTTCAAGTTCACAGGAAAGTTCGGTTCGGCCGGAACCAAAAATTCTGGTTCCGGTACATCCCTAATATATAACTTTATATATATATATATATATATATAACTATATATATATACACTATATATATATATATATATATATATATATATATATATATATATATATATATATTGCTGCTGCTATATATATATATATATATATATATATATATATATAAATATATATATATATATATATATATGATTTGCCATTAAATAAAAAGAAGCTTATTGCCATAGTTTACATTTTATTTTTCATTTTTAAACTAAGTGTTACTAATTTCAAAGAACACTTCAGCTTTACTATATTTTATAGGCCTGAATTATATCAAGGGAAAACTTTGATGCTCTTTTTTTATTATTTGTTAAATGTTCCTCCTTCTTCTTCTTTTTCTACCTTCTTCTTTTTCTTTTTTAATTTTTTAATTTTTTTTCTTCTCGGTACCTAGGCCAGAGAGGAGTAGAGAAAGTGAAAACAATTGAAACAAAGCTTATTTAAAGGCAGTTAAACTGTTTGAGGTATTTGGTTCTTCTCAAGATCCTGTACCACAGTCAGATTGGGTGTGTTACATTTACATTTTACTTTATGTGAATGGAAATATGTTGACCTAAAATCATATAGAATAATATGAATTTAAAACATTAAACAGAGAAATTGTCAACTCTACCTGCTGATGTGTGTAATCTCCCACTAGCTTTCTACCCATATCTATATATATATATATATATATATATACTCATATATACCTATATATATATATATATATATATATATATCTCCATATATATATATTCTTTATACTATATATATATACTCTATATATATATATATATATACTGTATATCTTTGCCTCTGTTATCTGCTATATATATATATATATATGCTCATTTGCCACCTCTCATGGCAGAGGCTGAAAGGTTACCGGCTTCTCCTTACGAGAGGACGGTGATTCAAATCCTCAGTAGCAGTTGAGTTTTTACATCTACCTGGGGGCAGGTAAACTCGGCTGCAGCGGAGCGTGATGGGGGCGCTGGTTTGGGATAGCCGGCCTTAAAGTTCCGATTTCCTGTGAGAACACCCGTGTTGCACCCCATTATGGGGATAAAGCACTTTAAAGAGATGATTTTTATATATATTATATATATATATATATATATATATATATATATATATATATATATATATATATATTTCTTTGCTGCTATATATATATATATATATATATATATATATATATATATACTCTATATATAAATATATATATATATGCTCTTTCTTTCTCTCTCTTTCCCTCACTTACTACAGACATTGGAGCTTACTGAGATGTAGGGTAGGTGTGTGAGACATGCACAAATTGTATAGTTAAGTAAGTAAGTAAATCATCTTTTAATAATCCAGGGAACCCTCCACTCTTCTAATCTTTGCATCAGTCTATTAACACCACCTTACCACTATCTCTAATTCTTTCTCTTACCCCTTCCATATAAAAATTAAATAGTCAAGGAGACATAACATCCCTCACCACTATTAATCTTAAACTATTCACTTTAACTCATTTTATCTTACATGCTTCACTATCGACATACATACTTTTAATTTCATTTAGAAGTCTACCATAACACCATATATCACTAACACCTGCAAATTCCCCTATTAATCCTGTCATTCGCCTGTTGCAAGTCCATAAAACTTTAATACAAAATTTATTCTTTCTTATTTTCTCAACCATTTGTTTCAGTGTGAAGATTTGATCTAAATGACCTCAACCACTTATAAATGCTTTGCTGTCTTTTCCAATCAGTGCATCAAGGCTTCTCACTCCTCAGACTTCTCAAAAATACCAAACATATATTTTCCTAGCACCAGAAAAATAAACTAGTCACCTATGATTCTAGTTACCTTATCTCCCTTACCCATATATAAAGTGTGCTATTACCTCTGGCACTTCTCCAATCTTTCAGAGACTTTACCTTTATAAACACTTTGATACAAAACTTATATCAGTCAATACAATCTTAACTCTATTCCTGATTATTTACCAGTAATTGCATCCTTACCTCCCATTACCATTCCTTCAACTTTCTCTTTACTTATTGCCTACCTCACTTACTAATTGCCTCATCCCCAAAGTATTTCTATTTACAGTATGAAACCCACATTTCTATCACCTCATCACATTACTTTAAAAGTTTTGCAGGTTTTTGAGTATTCCTCCACTCTACTCATATCCATTTCCTTCCCTATTTTATTCAACATAAAGAGTCTCTTAATAATTTTCAGAGAACATCTTCGTCCCATCTTAAACTAGCATTGCCTGCTTTGGCTCTCCACAATAAAGACCAACATCAAAAGCTGGAAGTTGTAAAGCAAGAGCTTTGGGAGTAATAAAGCAGGTTGTCTCCTCTACTCCCATTTATGACTTACAAACCAAAATCCTTCCAATAAAAGGCTTTATCTCTGACATGATATTCTGCCAATTTTACAGCAAAACACTCAAACGATCACCCTCTGCATCAAACATTACAACACAGCGCAAAATAAAAAAGTTACACTAACTATGTACTATTATAACATATACAACACGGCTTCTCCCTCCACCCCCAGACACATCTTTTATCAAACACATCCACACACAATTATGCCTGAAACAATCTCTGAATATCCATTCTTTTAAGCAGAGAGGCAGACCATATAAATATCTCACTGAACTGTGGTTAGATCATGAAATCAGGTGATGCTGTCCCAACTTAGCTCTAGGAACCACCTTCTTCCCTTCCCTTCAGATATAAATATAATTTATCATAATGCTCTTTCCCTTTATTGTCAAAGATACCCCTTCAGATAAACAATGACACAGGCGACTCTTACCAAACTGCTCGCGCCTGACAAACATCGGATGCTTTGACGCACGCTTGAAGGATCTGCTATTTGACCTACCAGGTTGCGCAATACCTTGTGGGTGCCCGTTTCTCATAGGGAAGGAGCTGGGCGGCCATAGAAGTATTTATATATATATATATATATCTATATAACTATTTTGCTATATATACATATATATATATATATATATATATATATATATGCTACTGCAGTTCTGAACTCTGTATATATATGTATATAGATGGGAGTCCCGGAAGGGTCGGGAGTCGACCGTTTTCAAGGGTGAGTCGGAGTCAGGGAGTCGATTTAAGAAAAAAACGACGACTATCGACTCCCAAAACAATTTTGTATAAACTTTCACACAAAAATTTGGAAAAACGTAATTGAATTTTTGCAAGACGTACATTTTTATTTTGACATTTGTTTGTAGCCAATTCATAATTGTTTATTTTCAATTTTTCCTTATAATAAAAAAGAGAAAAGAAAAACTTTCCAGTGATATTTTAACATTTTCTATATTATTTTTCTTCTGAATCCGAATCACGCTAATATTTTCTTGAGAAACCAGTAGTTCATCCCCTACCGCCTAAATAAACATTTGGCTTAAATGATGCAGAGAAATTCTGATTTATATATATATATATATATATATATATATATATATATATATATATATATATATTTTCTACTATATATATATATATATATATATATATATATATATATATATATCTTCTATCTTTATATATATATATATATATATATATATATATATATATATATATACCTATATATATATATATATACTCTATATATATATATATATATATATATATATAATGGCAAGTGATGCACTGATACCATGGTATCGGTATCGGTCGATTTTTGAGGTATCAGTATGACATTTAGTAGGACTTTATGTATCAGTAAGGTGATACGCTAACCAAGATACTACATTTTGCGATATTTTAAATTGATTTTGATATATATATATATATATATATATATATATATATATATATATATATATATATATATATATATATATATATATATATATATATATATATATATATATATATATATATAAATAATATTATTACTATAATAAATATTAATTAGCGTCCTAAGCTAATATTAACTTATATATACATATCACATTTCATGTCCCGCATTGCTGCAAGGTTGTGTTGGTAGTTGAAAGGTTTTGAGCTTATCAACACACCATTCACGAAAAGCAAGATTTGATAGAAGGAGGTTTTCAGCCCCTTGCTATCAGATGAAGAGAATTTAAAAACTTTGCGCAAAATCGTAAGAAATGCTTACCAAATGTAATTAATTTCCTTAATTCTATAAGGTTGCTATTTCCTGTGATTGCTGAATTTAGCACGTTCTTACGAAAATGTGTAAACCAAAAAAATGAAGGCATGGTAGGCCCGTTGTTAGGGAGAGTTAATGGAAAGAAGTCCCGGATTAATACTGAGCCTGAGTCCCAAACCACCCAATAAATTTAGAAAGTGAGATCAGAAACTAATACAGCGTCGAAGATCAGAGACTAAAAGGAACTGTCTGTTAATTGATTAATGGATTAATTCTGATAGAAAGAGAGAAAAATTAGTCAGTTAGTATGTCTACTATCTATCTACTACTGTGAACGAAAGTGTTAAGAGGTTAGTCTGTTAATAAATTACTAAAGGGTTAATTTATCCATCTACCCCCACCACTGTTATATGCTCAACGGAAGGCTACTTTCTCTAACGGTTACCGCATATTCACCTGAACTATCCAAAATGCATTCCCTGCAACACACGAATTCCTCCTCTGATAGATCCACTTGAATTGTGAGGAACCCTCCTTGAATTAAAGGACCCTCCTTGAATAGACAAGGTAAAATGAAGATCTTTAATAGGGGGGTAAAAACAAGATGTTTTTAAAAGTGATGTTTATTAATTAAACGCAAGGGGAGGAATATCTAAGTCTGAAATCTGATATCTGCAGGTTTGGTCTAAGAAGTAGACCCAAACCAAATATGTCGTTCGAGTTCCAGAGTAGGTGTTAGTTCTACCTGGAACAAGAAGGTTAGAGTGTGTGGATAAAAGGATGCAATAAAGAACAAGCAAGGGGGAGTAACTCAACTTAGTTGTTCTTGAAGTTTTGAAGTTCACTACATGTGACTTAATGGTGACTGATCTGAATGGGAATGGTACAGCCAGCAGCAAAAGCTCATAAGAGGATAAACTGTTTGAATATCTCCAGATTTGACCCGTGGCTAGGTCGGTTTTGAATAAGCCGCTTGAAGAACTCCAAAGAAAATGTTGGCCCCTGAATAAAATGACCAAATGTTGTGTTTGAAGGCCCCGTAAATGAAAGGTCGTAGTGGCCCCGTAAAAGAAATCACACTTTGTGGTGGCCCTGTGAATGAAATGTTCGGTAAAGGCCCCGTGAATGAAACCTGTATGAAAGTAAAAATAGGCATGATATTTATTAAATGTGCTCCACAGCAGAAAACAAACAAAAATAGTATTGAAATATGGCTTACCCTTTGGGATAATTATATCCCTCTGAAAGGGTTATTCACAACGTCTTGACGAGGACAGTTCGGGAATTGGAGAATCTACAAAGAGACGAACAGAGAATAGGTAAGCCAAACAGATGGAGCAAGTATACATATCTATTAAAGAAAAAGAATCTGTAATTCACATAAAAATGTTATATATTACTCTTACTCTTTAAGTATGTAAAATCCTCTTGTCATCAAAGGATCAAGGAAAGATCTAGTCAGTTGACGATGTTGTTAGGCCAACAAGTGGACCAGAACTAATATGCTGTGAAATGCCTAACTACTATTATATTTTCAATACCTAAAGAAACATCATTAAAAAGCATGGGAGAAAACAGGTCTTGATTAGAAGGCAAATACATAAATAAATGACATATACCAAAATATAGATATATTAGGATGGGTCTGGATATATAGGGTGGGCCTGGAGCTGCTGCAACAGCAACCCCAACATCCCCCTCACTAAAACTAAGCCCCCACTTAAATTCCTGATAATCATAACTGTTGGATCAGAATTGTAAGTAAGTAAGTGTTAGACGGCGTAAAGACGGGAGAACTACTGAAAGACCGAATGATGAATCTGAGAATATCTACATCCCCATCACACACAAAAACCAAAAACCAAAAAAAAAACTGAAAACCGATAACCGAATTATATTGACAAAGCAATATATATTTACAAATTTACAAAAACTAAACTTAAAGCTGAAAACTGTTGTCTGTTAATGCAGAAAACGCGGCCTATGTGACTGAAGCACGCGTTCCTCTTCGTCGATAAATTTCTTAAGCGAGTTAAGAATTGAAGATCGTCGTAAGATGGAAAGAGAAAAGACTGAGACTGAACAGACGAATAGTCGGACTGATGACTCGAGGTCGATGGGTACTCCAACTGAGGAGTCGAATAAGTTGTAGTAGTGGAGTGAGGCAACTATATTTCCATATTTCCAAGTTTTTCTAGGAACAAGCGTTTAGCATATAGCCCATCTAAAAGCATCGGAGTTTGAAGCTACTCTGCTTCTTTTTTGAAGATCTAATATGATACTCCGGCTGTATCAGTTTATTCCGTAGTATAGTTAAGAAAACCTCACTATATCCATAATACTGGGTACACCCTCGACTGTAAAGTTTACTATTGGCTCCGATACTGTTGCTGATTTGTACCCATTCGTAATGGGTTTCTTCTGCCAAGCCAAGGGTGTAAGCGCCCATATTAGGATGAAGTCTACGTCGGGTTTCATGAGGTTTTACACACGGGAGACAGTCAGTGCCAGATAGTCGACCCGAGCTAAAATCTACCCTGACATGGATGCTGAATTCTTCTTGTAACAGTTTTCTCTCGTAGGAGCATTTCAATTAGCTGGTGCAGGCATCTAAATCTTCGTTACTGGAAAGAGACGAAATATTCTGGTTCTATTAATTGCATCCGTGTAAGTGTCTCTTTGCATTACATAAAATAATAAATTTTATTCTTGTTCCTTTCTAATTAAAAATTTAAATTTAAGAATTTACTATAAAAAATTAAAAATTATTTAATTATGGAATTTAATTAATTTCGCATTGTTTCTGATCAAATTCATGTTTTTACTATAAAATAAGCTAATAAAATTAATCATTATGAATATTTCTTGATTTATTTTATGTGATTTCATAAACATATTTACAAATAAACACATAAGTGTCTGTGGATCAAAATTGAAAAATGTTGAGTATCAAAAAGAACATACAGTTGTTGGCTTATATCATAATTGTAGTTGAATACCACGAAGGCAATCTTCAACTCTGTTAACTGTTTTTATGTAATGAACTTAAGAATAACCTAACGGGGAAGTAATATGTACATATTTCATATTCATTTCAGTTAAATATTATATTAAATATTAAAATTAAATTAAAAAATAATAATAATAATAAATCACTACAGCCAACAACAAGTTCTGATAGAATTATAGGCAAGTATTCAGTGAGGCTGAGATGAATGTAAAGATTCTACAGTGTACTAATTATGTCTGAAGCTAATTTAAATGAAAAGAGATGAGATGAGTGCATGTATCCGTATTTACATCCGCATCATCCGCATTGCATCAGCATTATTCGCATCCGCTATCTCATCCGCATTCACATCCGCTAATTCGCATTGCATCCGCGAAGCATCCGCATTGCATCCCGCTAATTTCACCCTGCAACCCCATATGACCATCCCCTCCCAGAATTCCCAGAAACCAGGAAGAATGAAGGAACACGGGAAAATGATGATGAAAAGAGCGAAATACCACAAGAACAAGTGTTCAGTTCAGTGAACACCGGCAGATCCTATTGAAGAAAAGAATGTTGAATTTCTGATAACCGTTAACTTTTTTTCTGAAAACCGTCAACTGCTAACTGGTCTATAACAAACTACTCTCCTTCTTCTGTTGATGCATTCCCGGAGGAGTTTCCATTCGTTGGGCGGAAATCAGGTGCAGTCCCATGCTCAGCCGAGTAAACGGACGGGAGGCAATCTTCCTCTCTATGTGTGTCAATTCAAGATACTTATGCATCTTGTTGGAGATGAGTAGGATGCAGCTCCTCACCAGTGCGCCCAGTGTTATGGAGCTGGTGAGTGGTGAAAGTGAAGGTAGCTGATGGGGTCAGAAGGAAAAGATGGAAGGCTAGATGGAAACCTGAGAAGTCTGCATGTTGAGTAGACATGCAGACTGGAAGGCTTGAAAAGTGGAGGCGAATCTTCATTGTGAGTTCAGGAAAGGAGCGCTGAGAACTTGTTGAGGACCAAGGAAGATGAACTTGGTCAATTCAACCATGTGAGAGAAGAACTCAAGAAAGACGCTCCCTCTAATTCACTAACTGAAATCAACTGTATTTGGATTTGTTATAGCCGGAGATTGGGAAGTAGAAACTGATGACACAATAGTGTGACTAATAGGTGTAACAGCCGAAGAAACCTGAAGTTGTGAAGGTGAAGGATATTCATGAGTATAGAAATCATGATAATCCATAGATGGGCTGTACAAACTAGGACTGTTTAATGCCAGATGGACATGATATATATTATCAGAACTATCATGTGGTGGAACCGGAATGGTTCGTGAGGAGTCTGTTATATCAGTTGGAGGAAGCACAAAAGTAACCTTGGGCGGAGAACGAGAAGGCTGAACCACTGTAGGTGAAAGGACTGGAGTTCTCACAGGAGACATTGTTGATTCTGCAGTATCAACGTTCAGTTGTTTTATTTGATCCCATAAGTTAGGCAACCTCGTGAATAAATCCATTGGGATGGGATTTGTTGGAAGAAATCCCTCAAAATCGTTTTCGTCATCGTCTTCGATGGGCTGAAATGGATCTTCTTCAACATCATTGTCGGATATTGAAGAGCTGTTAGCTACTGACTCAACATCAGAGTCTACATCTTCATCCACTTCGTCTTCTTCATCTTCTTCGGTAAAGAATTTCTCGCACACCTCAGGGTTGCGAGATAAGTATTTGCGAAGGTAAGTGGGAATATCTATCCATCCTCGTAGATGGGAGAAATGGATTTTCTGTAATCGATTTTGTTGGTCACTAGCACGTCTAACAAGGTAAGTAACCCTGTTATCATTAACTGCTGTGATGATATATTTGCCTTCCCATCGGCTCTTGAACTTCTGGATAGTGCTATGACCAGTGTGAATTACTTTTTTAGCAACTTTCTGTCCGACGCAAAAAGGTTGAAAGTTTGCACTACCTTCCTTCCAATATTGTGGAAAACTGTGTCGGAGAATGAGCCTTCTGCAAAAGAAAGTCGGAAGGTGAAATACCGAGAGCACTATGTGCTGTGTTATTGTAAATAAGAACAGAAGAAGAAAGTTCCTCATCCCAACCATTGGGATTTTCAAGTACCAAGCATTTGATGATCTGAATTAAACTTCGGTTAAAGCGCTCACAAACCCCATTGCTAGCAGGGTGAAGCGGAGAAGTTCTTATATGCTTGATATTATGTTCTTGAAGAACATTTTGAAAAGTCTGAGAAGTGAACTCAGCACCGTTATCGGTGAGAATTCGATTCGGAACTTTTGGAAGAAATGGAGGAATTTGATTAAATTTTTTAGAAACTGCAAGACTAGTTTTGTTTGATAAAGGAACAACAGAAACCCACCTGGAAAAGTGGTCAATGAGCACCATACAGTACTTGTGACCTGAACCTGTTTGAGGAAATTGTAGCAAGTCCATTGCACACAAGTCGAATGGATACTCAGCTAATATCTTCAACATCGGAGGTGTCATAACAGAAGAAAATGTTTTCTGTCTTTGGCATATCGGACAACATCTAACGATGTCTGAGACCACCCAGTTTGCACGCGGGTGCCAAAAGTGCTTGTAAATAAGCTGTAAAAGTTTATTTTGTCCGATATGAGCACAAGAAAAATGAAGACCTAAAACTATATGAACAAGAAAATCAAGAGAGATAACATACAGCAATTCTCCTGATTTTAGTTTGTGAAAGAGTATCCCATTTTCGAATACTAGCTGTGATCTGTATTGCTTGTACATTTTATGTACCCTGAGCCAACAACCTTGAATAATGTCCTTATTCTTAAAGCCTCTAATGATCAACTTTAGATCTTTGTCATTAGCTTGATTATTCAGGATGTCTAGTTCATCTATATTGAAATTGTTGAACATATTACTGTTAACTGTTGTGATCCGACCCACATGAGGATGGGTTCGCACACTGCGGCGACTAATTCCTGAAGCTATTACTGTTATATCATTATTGTCCTCTCTACGAATGAGTTCTTTTTGAGACAAATCCGGCAAGAGCTCATTATCCTGTAGAGAGTATGTTCCCAAAATAATTGCGAACTCCATATATTCTTCAGGAGCGATGAAACATTCGGTGGGCTGAGTTTCAAATCCACCTTGAAACAGTAACTTAACCCTCGCGACTACGCTGCGGACGTTTTTCGTCTGTATGCTTTTATTTTGAAAAATTTTGAAAAATTTTCGTATTTTTTTTACTCTTTTTTCTTCTCCTTCCAGGTATTCTTCAAGAAAATGTTCAAGAAGATGTTGATTAATTTTGGTGATGATCTTGGAAAAAACAAAAAAGTTATTGGGGGTCAAAGTTGAAACGGACGCAAAAAGTCCTTAGCGTAGTCGCGCGTGGGTAACCAAATTGACATTACGCTGCGGACGTTTTTCGTCCGCATGCTTTTTTTTTAACAAAGCCTAAAAAAGGGTCGTTTAATTTCAGTATTTGATAAATACTGTAGTAAAACAATATAATTTATTTTTTTAAGTTTTTTATTAATTTTTTGATTGAATTTTTTTACTTATAATTTTTTATATCTTTTTTTCAGATTTGAAAGAATTTTTATAATTTTATTTCAATTTTGTTCGCAAAATATTGTATTGTTGTCCAATTTTTGGCAAAGTTTTATACTTTTTTTCAAATATAAATTTTTTTAACAACAAAAACATGGCTCCAAAGAGACTGGTAAGCATTATTTACAAATTTTTAAAAAATGAACATTTTTATATCTTGAGAATTATGTTTTTTTAGTTATATTTCTATGATGTACATGACTTGTGATTTATTTGCAGTTACTTGAATCGTCATCATCTGATGAGGAGGGAGGTCAACGCACGAGCACGCCTTTCAAACCCGGCGCCCCCATTATTGGCAGTTCTTCTTCTGCAACATCCATTTTGGAGAGACACCGTTATGTAAGTATTTGATATAATGTACTCTAAACGTTTCTATTGCATTCACTTCCATTTACAAAGGTATTTATAAAACCATTCTCTTTCAGGATAAAACAACGAGTACGGGCGGCGTATCTCAACCGTCTACGTCGGGCGTATCAAGTGGTGAAAAAAGTCACTGAAGCAGAGGAAGAAGAGGAGGAGGCATGGGGAGACCACAATCGACGAGCTGTTGAATGTTTCTTCCATTGAATCTCCAAGAAGATCTACCCCTGCAGCTTCTCAATCTTCGAAAAATGAGATGCTTAGACGCGATTTTGTAAGTATTTGATATAAAATGTACTCTAAACGTTTCTATTGCATTCACTTCCTTACAAAGGTATTTATAAAACCTTTCTCTTTCAGGATAGTGCGGACGTGGTTCAACCCTCTACGTCTGGGGAATCAACAGGAGCAGTACGTCGGTCTCTTAGAAAGCTTCGTCTAGGAGATTCATCTATTGACGATGCATTTGATGATTCCGACGTTGACCCCGATTATATCCAAAGCTCATCCTGTGATGAAAGTTCATCAGATGTCGATGACTGTGATGAACGCATTTATGTACTGGCAGAGGAAATGGAAGTGGAGGAAGAGGACCCTGCACCTGCCGCTGCCCCTGCACCTACCCCTGCACCTGCCGCTGCCCCTGCCCCTCCTTCAGCTCCTGCTTCTGCCCCTGTCGCTCGCCCTGCCCCTCTCGCTCGCGCTCGCCCTGCTCCTGGTACTTGTTATACCGCCACAAGTGGATATAAGTGGTCCACCCTAGAACCACAAGCCTCTAGAACAAGTGCCAGGAATCTAATAAGAGTTGAATCAAAATTCAATGGGAAAGCTGCTGAAGCTTCAACGGTCCTGGAATGTTTTGATGCTTATTTCCAGGACCATGTTGTTGAGCATATTGTAAAATACACAAACGAATTCGCACAAGATTTCATTCATGAAAAGCAAGTAAAGGATGAAAATCTTTATAGGGCCACCGACAAATGGGAATTACGCGCTTTCCTGGGTATTCTTATAGCTATGGGGGCGTTTAATGACACCAAACAGGATTTAGAGCGACTTTGGAACGAAAACTGTGGGAAAAGTTACTATAGGGCCGGAATGTCCTTGAGGAGATTCCGCGCTATGCTCACTCTTCTCCGGTTTGATGACAGGAGAGCTAGGAAGGAGAGAGAAGCAGAAAGGCAAGTCAACCCTGATAAGGTTGAAGCCCTACGGGAAGTGTTTGACATGATCAACATCATTTTAGAACAAAATTATACCCCTGGCCCTTTACTTTGTATAGACGAAATGTTATGTTTATTCAGGGGAAACGCAGCATTTCGTCTGTATATAAAATCGAAACCAGGGAAATATGGTTTGTTGATCAGAATGCTATCTGATTGCGAAACAAAAATGATTTTGCAACTGTTGCCATATGGTGGTAAAGTGGGTGACGAACCAGCTAAAACGCCTGAGGAGTCCGTTGTTCATCTCTTGAGACCCTACTATAAGTCCAACAGAAATGTTACAACGGACAGGCTATATACGTCGATCCCACTTGCCACACAGTTGTACAAGGAAGGGCTAACCCTGGTTGGCACCCTCAACCAAAGACGAAGACATCTTCCCAATGAGCTGAAGGAAACTTCTGGCCGAGATTTATATTCAACAAAGTTTGTTATGGCGGAGAAAGCTCCTTCAGGAGAGGACACTGCACCAATCCTGCTGGCTTCATATATAGCCAAGCAGAAGCCAGTAAAGAACGTCCTAATGCTTTCTTCGATGCATAGCAAATTTTCAATCCCTGCAACCTACAGAGGGAGAGAAAACCCCAAAAAGCGGCCAGAAGTGATTGAATTCTACAATTCAACGATGGGTGCAGTGGATACGGACGACCAAATGGTCCGAAAGTATTCTTGCAAAAGGGCCTCGCTTCGTTGGACCATGTCATGGTTCTATTCCATTCTAGACATCTGCACATTGAATGCATATCTCCTTCATTCCATCAAAGATCCAAACATAGCTGAGGACTTGCAGAAAAGAAAACATTGCATTCGAATAAACTTCTATGAAACATTAGCAACAGAACTTATAAGACCACATGCCATCCGGAGATTCGAAAAGAATAAAAGCCTCAGCTTGCTGATAAAGGGATCTATAATGACACTTTACCGAGAGGTACGACCTCCACCACCACCACCACCACCACAGCAGGTTATTATCCCTCCTGGGGACAGGCTTCGAAGACTGTGCGCAAAATGCCAGAGGGATGGGATAAAGCCTGCCCCGAAAGTGTCAAAGGTATGCATTCTGTGTGGGGCTTACCTTTGCAAGAAACATTATACAGAGGAGGTCAAGTGCTCAGGGGTGTGCTGCAATCTATAATATTATAATAATATAATATATTATTTTTTTTTTGTTTTCCAAATATTAGCCAAAAAGGAGAAAATTATTATTATTATTATTATTATTATTATTATTATTATTATTATTATTATTATTTTACATAAATATATCATATTTTTTATAAATAAACATTTTTTTCTTGTATTGCTGTGTTCCTTATCCTGATTTATTCCATTTTGAAGTTATCTGTAAAAAATAAAAAAAAAAATAAAAAAAAAATACATGCAAAAATACGCATTTTTAGAGACCTATAAAATTTCAACCACTGTATTTTAGGCTTTATTCGTATAAAATATTACGAATATGTCGAATCTAAAATAAAACTACCAAATATGAAGACATACAGATGTATACTTGGCTTTTTATAGCTATACTAGAGTAATCTATTGAAATCACTTTTTAAAATATACAAGCAATTTTAAAAAAAAAAATTAAAAATAGTATTAGCCAACATAATTTTCAAAATAATGGCTCAAACAACTCAGAAAGGACCTAATTACACAATGGGCATGCTAAAAGTTACAAAAAAAAAAAAAAAAAAAATTTTAAAAAAGTTTGAGCGGACGTTTTACGTCCGCAGCGTAGTCGCGCGTATGATCCGACGCAAAACGTCCGCAGCGTAGTCGCGAGGGTTAAGATTGACATACTTGTCAATCGGAATTCGTTTACCCCTTCCGAAACCACTAATTGCTTTCACCCCTACTTTTGCAGATGGCAAAAGTTCAACTGGTTCGTTCAAGCTCTGCAATACTGCTTCACTCACCAAACTTACACCTGCCCCACTATCAACAAGGCAATCATACATTTGAGCTGTTGTGTTCTAATTTCACGCAAACAATTAGTGGATCCACTTCCGCCTGGCAAAGATTGATGGTAACAACCATATCATCATCAACTGCGAAGTTGTTTACTGCCAGATGGACATGACAAATATTTTCTGCACTGTCATGCGGTTTCACCATGTTGTTTGCTGCTGTTTTCACCTGCCTATCACTATCGCTACTTCCTAACACGACAGTTTCTACAGGAAGGCTACTTGCTACAACTGATACTACTGGTTCCGTAGGGGAACAACTACTACTGCTACTACATACTACTGGAGAAGAAAGAGAGTAACTATCTCTACTACTATCACTAGTCACAGTCCTAGCACTACTGCTAACTACTACTGAGTCTACAGCTACTGGAAAAGTGCTAGCACTACTACTATCACTATTTGCTATATCTACTTGGGTTTGCATGATAGTTTCATGAGCTGTGAGCTATTCTCCACTGGAGGGCTCATTTCCGTGGAGACTTGCAGTTTAAAGCTCCAGCTTGCACTGTTTCTGAAGAAGGACCCATGCATCGGCCTTCAAGATGTGACTTGTGGCACCAGTCGCAAGGATCTAAAAACTTCTTGTGGCCTTGTTGAGTCACGTGGAGTGGTCGGTGTTCTGTGTTGATTGTCCGCGCGTGGGGAATTGTGTTTTCTGTTTGGACCAAAGGCCTGTGGTAATCTGTTTTGCCTGTTATGTGTAGGCGACCTCTGATTTCTTTGTCCATTGCGCGGTGGTGGTCTCTGTGGACAGCTAATTCCGGCATGTGGGCCCTTACAAAACGGACACACTCTACCAGAATTTAATTGTTTCGTGCGTGGAGGAGATCTTATGGATCTGCATTCAGACCTTACATGCCCCCTCTTTCAACAATACGAACATATCCCTAGATACTTGTAACATTCATCCATCACGTGCCCAACATTCTCACAGTAATCACAAACGAGGTGTTTTCTGGTAGTGTTCTCGTTGTGACGTGTCGGTGTGTAAGTGTTTTGGGTCTGATTACGTCTGTTATTGGATGAGGGATAAATGTGTTTATTGTTTCGTGTATTCTGTTGGCGGGTATTGTTTGTTTACTGTGCATGTTGTGAATGTAAAACTTCCGACCAACCTGGATTAATAACATCTATTCTGATAGTCTCGTCCAAGTCTTGTTTAGGTTGATCAGAAGAAGCTGCAAACATACTGTTGCTAGAAGAAGTGGTTACATTCTTCCCTTTATTGTAGTCTCTGTCGTAAGAGTCTGCAAGACTAACTATTTTTCGCCATGTAACACGAATATTACTATCTTCCTCTTGCTGCTTTATATACTCTGATATCCGTTTTTCAACATAAGGAGGAAGACTGAGAAGAAAAGTGGTTCATAGAGAATCATGTTCTCTCACCTCTAACCCGCGATAGGCTTTTTTGGCGAGATGTTCCAGGCGAAGAGCGTACATTTGAACGCTTTCACCGGGAGTCCTATAAGCTGAGTGGTAAGCATTCAGCTTATGTGCATCCTTTCTTTTCTCCTCTTGCTGGTACCATGTTAATAACGTTTCTTTAATGGATCCGTAATTTCTGTCATCTTTAATTAGAAGATTATACAGCTGCAGAAACGATCCTTCGAGTTGCCTGCCTAGCAACCTTAACCACTGATGAGGCGCATTTGGATAGTTAAAGGAACAGTACTGTTCAAAATCAGCAAAATAACTAACCAAATCTTGATCAGCCTCATACTTTAATTTTCCCGGCTCGACCACTCTGACTTTTCGAGAGTTCTTGGCGATTTCTGCTAAGTAGAGGATAGATTGGGACATCAGTAGCATATGAATCTCCAAAATGTCCAATCTACTTGGTGTAAGAATCTGTGCTGGCTCTATATTTTCTGCAAGAGAGTATATCGGTTGTGGTTGAGGGGGAACAACATATGATCTGGTATCAACTGGTGGTTGCATGCCAGCCTGTTGAGCCAAAAGCAGACATCTCCTGAAGTGCTGGAAGTCAAAGGGATCCATTCATACCCTGACTGTAATAAGGAAAGTTTGTGTACTGCTGTAGGTTACGTCAGTCTGTTGTGTTATGGGAGGCGTGACAGCGAGTTGGGTATATCTTAAGTCAAGAAGGTAGTCTCAAAGTATATTGCTGAAGGCTGTAGTTCCTGGGTAAATCTGTTGTTGTCCGTCCACTGATGCCATTAGGGCACAGGTGAACCGAGTTCATGTCTGGAAGCCCATCTCATTTGGATGATATCGTCTATTATTGTCTGCTGGAGCAGCAACAACATTATAGTTTATTTGTTTGTTTGCGACAGTATTAGTTGTTGCTGTGCACAACATTAAGGTTCACTTCTTTAAAGGAACTTAAATTCATAATAGATACAGGAACTCCCTGGAGGTGGGTTCACTGGGTCTGTAGCTCTGCACTATCTGTATTGAGGGAATTCTTGGTGGTGGTGGATCTCTTCAATCTCTCGAACTCTGCTTTGATCATCTCTCTCCCTCTCTAATAAACTTCAACAGATCTTGTTGAGGTAGGTGGAGGCATTTCCTCTTCCTCAATATCACCACCTATGTCACAAACCACCACCTACCTCCGCCAATGCGCTCGCTCCCCAACCTCACCCACTTCCACATTCTCACATGCCCCAACTCAAAGAAAACCTGTTTAGGACGACATTAGGAGGTTAAGTACATATACTTTTATGTTTTCAGATATATCAAAGGCCATAAACTTATAAACAAAAGCAAAAATTTAAATAAGAGGATGATAAGAGAAAAATTGGTGGAAAAAGGAGGTTAGGCGTCTGTTGTGCTAAACTGTATCTATATATGCCAGACTCAAAGCAGTTGAATTAAGAATTATGGCTTGCAGAGTTCACGAGTTTAATTTGGGGTATGTGGTATCAACCACACTGATATCTACGACTATGTTAAACCCTACTATAGGTATGCTAACTACAAATGGCAATCCCTACCAACTACCACAGGGTCTATTCTACCTAATACTTCTACACAAAATGGCAGTCCCTGTTCTACAGGTACTAATCCTACTACTAATACTTCTACTTTAGGATTTTTCCAACTAAGTAAAGTAGCTGTTAGGAGAGTTAATGGAAAGAAGTCCCGGATTAATACTGAGCCTGAGTCCCAAACCACTTATTTCAAATGTGCTCCTTATTGAAAGTTAATCTTTATTTTATCTATCGTTATTGTTATGTTGTGCTGTGTACTTAGTGAAAGTGTATGTATTTTGTATCAAACATTGCCAGATTCATTATATTATGCATGTCAATCTTCTTTGTAAATGTTATTTTTATCAGCTTAGTGTGTCATTTGACCAGTTTTGGCCGAGGTCTGCGATTGGCGCATTTTAAAGATCAGTTTTAGTTTTAAATTTTTTTTTTTTTTTTTGTTTTAGTTTTAGGTTTTAACAATTTTAATATTGTCCCTGTTATATTATAGTTATAGGTTTAAGTTTTTAATTTTCATTGGAAAACATTTTTATTTTACTTTTTTTTTTTTTTATTTTGTGAAAATTTTGATGTTTTTAACTTAAGACTTTTCACATTTTACATATTTTTATTCTTTTTTTTTTTTATTTATTGAATTGGTGTATGGGAGTGTTAGTGTTTTTAACTTTAGATTTTTCATATTTTACATATTAATAAATTTTCAAGTTTGCATAGGTTACAAAGCTGCCAGTTTGAGTGTGTAAACAATTTAACCTGATTTCTGATTTTGTTTGTTTTTCGCCTGTTTGTTTTTGTTTTTGTTTGTGGTGGATGTGTGTGCATGTAGGATGGAAGTGCACAGGCGCGGGCACTATCGACTTACTTTATTAACAACATGCGGTAAAGCTTTACAATCTAACTCTGCATCCGTGAACTTCCACCTCTCTAACTTTTCATAGCCCCCAACCTTTTTTGCTCATATGCAGAGACCCGGATGGCTGAAGTCATCCTCTAACTCTCGTTTAATATAACCATTATAACTTATTATTTCATAATTTCCAAATTAAAGGTGAAAAGGAGTGTAATATATGTTAACATAACACTCACCTTAACATCTGTGAATCTCGAATCTCTAATTTCGATGATGTTCTATGGCTTAAAATCTTTCTCCCTTCTACCACAACTGGCAATCTTGTGCTTCTACTACTGCTCTCTAATAGAACAGATTTTCCATATCTTTGAATATCTTACTACTTATCACGAGACTGTTATATCATCTTCTCATCCAAATACTGAGGGTCCTCTATTTAGGGGATTTCATTAGCACCAACACTGAATGGTTGGCTCTCGTACTGATTTAGATGGGAGGAGGCCGAATCATTCCCAGCATTCTCAACGATCTGGAGCAACTAATTAAAGAACCCACACACATTCCGGATCGTCCTAACCAATTCTTGAACACTTGACCTATGTTTCACCACTGGTCCTTCTCTAAAATACACCTATTTTATCCTATCGGTAATCGACCTAACCTTATATCTTAATTTTAATGCTTTCTCTCCAACAGCTCATCCTGCTACTCATTTTTCTGACACTTGATCGGAGGCGATTGGGGGGCTTTCTTGCGTTGCTTCGCTAATTGGAATGACTGCTTTGTCTCTGGTGATGCTTCGACTTCTGCCGATAAGATGGGAGCTATAATCGTTGATAGGATGAGCAGGTTCGTTTCTTCTTCGACAAATCTTTTCCTATCTCCTGTAATCCCATGGATTTCCGGTGGTGCTTGTTCCACTCGGCCCATTCAGGCTGGGAGCAGAGCGTATCAGGAAGTGAAAAATTCTCGTTCTCCTATCACTCTTGCTAATTTTCACTATTCTGCTAGAAATGGTTGCAGGGGATACTCTTCGACAGCAAGCGGGCTTTCATCAAAAGAAAGTGCGCTAACCTCCCCTTGGTCTCCTTCCTGACAAATTTTTCTGGCCTCTTGCAAAACATCTCTAACAACTTCTGTAATCTGTCTTTCCTCCTCTTATTCGCTCTGATGGTTCTGTTGCTAATTCTCAACTGAAAAGGCCAATCTCTTCGGCCCTCTATTTTCCTCTAACTCAACCCTGGACGATTCTGGCATTCCTCATCCTCCCTCCTTCTCCTCTCAGGTGTCCTATGCCTTTGCCTGTGATTACATTCGATCGGGTGCGCTGGGCTCCTGGAATCCTGAACGTTAGGAAGGCGTTGGCCGGATGGCATTCCCGAGTTTTGAGAGATGGCCTTTCCGTGCCTGAAACCTCTCGTTCAACTATATTCTCTATGTCTCAATACTAACACTTTCCCTCGGTGTTGGACACATGTCCAACCGATTCCGAAAAAGGTAGCCGCTCTGATCCCTCTAACTATCGCCCTATGGCTCTCACTTGTGTTCTATCTAAGATCTTTGTAGAAACCCTTCTCCAACTCTCATTTCTTGAATCATCTGGAATCTCAGTTCTTCTTTCCAGTCAGCCATTGCTGGCTTTCGGCGTTCAAGGTCTACTGGCGATAGCACCATCTTGCAGTTTATGGTTTCGCCCTTACAGGAGCTTCTGGGAGGCTGCGTCAGTGTGGCACCCAGTATCAAAGCATTTGACGGTGTAGCCGCGCATCACTGCTGCAAACTCCAACCTTTGGGTTTCCTTCACTTTAGCCACTTATGTCTAGTTTTCTCTCTTTCAAATCAACTCAGCTAATCATTGTTGTTTGACAGGGCGACTTCTTTTCTGTTAATTGTGGTGTTCCTCAGGGTTCTTGTCTTATCCCCTACTTTATTCTTACTTTTCATTAACGATCTTCTCACCTGCACATCTAACTCTATCCACTCGTATGCCGACCCTTCATTCTTTCAACTCATTTTCAATTCTCACTCCCTCTTTACTTCTAGAATTGCCTCTCGTCGTAATCTTTCCGATTCTATTCCTGTGGAGTCTGGATAGGATTTCCAGATTGGTAGTGTCGTCTCAACCTTGTGAAATTTAATTCTTTAAAAAACTCAACTTCTACAAATTTCCCTCTAAAACACCTTCAACTTTCCTATCTCTTTCGGCAGTTCTCGTCTCTCCTGGTGACAATATAAACATCATGGCCTTAACATAAACAAAAAATGTCTTGGAAGCCTCACACAGCAGTTGCTAGGGCGGCCTCAAAGAAACTTGGGGTTCTGTTTAGACTGCAGAACTTTTTTCCTCTTCTCAGTTGCTTCAGCCATATAAGGGCCTTATCCGCCCTTGTATGGAGGCTCTGCTCTCATATCTGGGGGGCTCTGATTTCACCCGGCTTTTGGATGAGGTCGAGTCAAAGGCCAAAAGACTTATAAACTGTTCGTACTTTCCACTTCTCACTTGACCCTCTCTATCTTTGCGGCGCGATATTTGGTGCTATCTCTTTTTCTATGGAGAAAATGCACAGGCAGGTGCTAGGGAACTTGTCACTCGCGTTCCTCTACCACCTTTACGACGTCCTCATAGCGTACAAGGGGTGCTGTGTCTGCATGAGTTTGTGTGGATATTGGTAACAACCCCAGGCTGGTTCGCTGCGGTGCTTCCTTTCCAGCCACTTCTGTTCTGTGAATTCTCTTCCATCTTGCTTCTGTATGTTTCACCATAGAATTTAATCTCCCTCACTCCAAAGCCTGCGTCTGTGCTCACATGCGCGTAAATTGCGTTAGTTGTGTACTTCTGAAGCGTGCAACACCCCCTCCTTGAGCCAGGGCTTCATACCGTGAGTGGAGTGATGACAACTGTAAAAAAAAAAAAAAAAAAAAAAAAAAAAAAAAATGTGCACAGGCCTGAGTCCCCCAAACTTTTTAATAAATTTAGAAAGTAGAGATCAGAAACTAATAAGCGTCAAAGATCAAATTTAAAAGGAACTGTCTGTTAATTGATTAATGGATTAATTCTGATAGAAGAGAGAGAAAGAAAATTAGTCAGTTAGTATGTCTACTATCTATCTACACTACTATGTGAATGAAGTGTTAAGGGGGTTGTCTGTTAATAAATTACTAAGGGTTAATTTATCAATCTACCCCACCACTGTTGTTATATGCTCAGCGGAGTGCTCTCTCTAACGGTTACGCATGTGCCTGAACTATCAAGATACCATTCCCTGCAGCACTGAATTCCTCCTCTGATGAGTCCACACTTGAATTTTGCAGAGGAACCCTCCTTGGATAAAGAGCCCTCATGAATAGGAGCAGGTAAAATGAAGATCTTTAATAGGGGGTAAAAACAAGATGTTTTAAAAGTGATGTTTATTAATTAAACGCAAGGGGAGGAATATCTAGGTCTGAAATCTGATATCTGCAGGTTTGGTCTAAGAAGTAGACCCAAACCAAATATGTCGTTCGAGTTCCAGAGTAGGTGTTAGTTCTACCTGGAACAAGAAGGTTAGAGTGTGTGGATAAAAGGATGCAATAAAGAACAAGCAAGGGGGAGTAACTCAACTTAGTTGTTCTTGAAGTTTTGAAGTTCACTACATGTGACTTAATGGTGACTGATCTGAATGGGAATGGTACAGCCAGCAGCAAAAGCTCATAAGAGGATAAACTGTTTGAATATCTCCAGATTTGACCCGTGGCTAGGACTGGTCAGATAATGTCCGTGATTGAAATGGGCTACGATTACTGGTGAACGCCCTGTGAATGAAGTTTTGGTGGCCCCGTGAATGAAATGTTCGGTAATAGGCACGCCCGTGAATGAAATGTGCACCTTGCTGTGGTCCCCTGAATGAAATCGGCAGTAAAGGCCCCGTGAATGAAACCTGTATGAAAGTAAAAATAGGCATGATATTTTAAAGATGCTCCACAGCAGAAAACAACCAAAAATAGTATTGAAATATGGCTTACCCTTTGGGATAAGTATATCCCTCTGAAAGGGTTATTCACAACGTCTTGACGAGGACAGTTCGGGAATTGGACAAAAGCGAACAGAAATAGAGTAAGCCAAACAGATGAACAGAAGTATACATATCTATTATTAAAGAAAAGAATCTGGCAATTCATAAAAATGTTATATATTACTCTTTACTCTTTAAGGTATAAAATCTCTTGTCGTAAGGATCAAGGGAAAGATCTACAGTCAGTTATTCTGGCGATATTTGTTGAGCTAACAAGTGGACTGCAAGAACTAATATGCTTTGATACCCACAACTACTATTAAAACTGTATATAATGCTAAGAAACATCATTAAAGCATAGGAGAAAACAGGTCTTGATTGAAGGCAAATACA
>JABUQX010141182.1:0-12500 GCA_015478945.1 Trachelipus rathkii
TTTTCAATATATATATATATATATATATATATATATATATATATATATACATATATATATATATATATATATATATATATATATATATAATATATATATATATAAAAGAAACGGAAACGCTCTATCGATGATTGAATGCCGTCCATTCAGTATTCGTGCTCGTAATTCATTTCCGTTCTTTCCTTATCACATCACTCTTTTTCAATCCATGAATTTGGGCTCCTTCTTGCCTTCTTATCTTCATCAAATACCTCATTCGGATATTGTCTCCTCATAAAGAACCATAAATTTTCTTTATGCCTGCCATTAAACCATATATATATATATATATATATATATATATATATATATATATATATATATATATATATATATATTCTATATACTATATATATATATATATATACATATATATATATGTATATTATGCCAACGATAGCATGGCTATGTATGTATGTATGTATGTATGTATGTATGTATGTATGTATGTATGTATGTATGTATGTATGTATGTATGTATGTATGTGTGTGTATATATGAAAAATAGAAACATATTTTAGGAGAGAAAGATTTGAGTTGCAATTTTCGTGTATAGTTATTTCAAGTAGTAAAATGAATAAACAATCTAAACATTTTAAAGCGATAAAAAAAATTTTTTTTACCTCTATTAAATGCATGAGAAAATATCATCGGCCTTTATTTAGCTTCAAGACAAATTAACTTTCATTTTCAATTCACTATTTGTTTGGCATTTTCTGTACTAAAAAATAAAGTAGAATCATCGGCATCAACTTGGATAGCAGTTGAAATTATAGATAGGTCACATAGGTGTAAACCATGTAAAGAGAAATATGGATAGAACAGAATCTTGTTGAAATCATTAGTTAAATATTAAAAAGCTGATTGGCTTTGATCAACCCCTATTGCTATTGGAAAACATGAAAGTAAATCTGTTAGAAAGTTGCTGTGAAAAACAATAAAGCCGAAAATTTAAGTTGAAAATCAAGGCTTTGAGTCAAACTCTTTTGAAGGCTTTCTTTAATTATTATTATTATTATTATTTATTATTATTATTATTATTATTATTATTATTATTATTAATTGCTCTTGCATCGCGATAACGTACTTTTCCTTAAATTGTATCATCTTTTGTATTGTAATTTTATTTTAATTTTAGGATATTCATAGCCTTGAAAATAAGATTACATTTGAAAATTATAAAGAAAATTCAATGATGTTCCAATGTATTTTTCTTTTCGTCATTCTTAAAAAAAGCAGGTTCATAAATTGTGAAAATTGATACGTTTGCGGCGTTTCCTCTTTCAGTTTTTTACTAGGTCCTGCTGCTATATATATATATATATATATATATATATATATATGTACATATATATATATATATATATATATATATATATATATATATATATATAACTATATATATATTTTTTTTTATAAATAAAAAAAACGGTATATATAGAGATATAAATATATATATATATATATATATATATATATACTATATATATATATATATATATATATATATATATATATATATATATATATATATATATATATATATATATATATATATATATATATATATATATAATATATATATATATATATATATATATATATATATATATAACTATACTATGCTCCTTCTCATATGGGAAGATAATATTTCATCGAAGGGAGGGATCAATATTTTGGGTACTATTTACCATTTTTAGCCCCACCTAAAAATGGACATCAAATTCCGGAATTATCAATGAGTTTGACCTATAAACCTGGGTGGCCAGCTTTTGGCCTCAAAAACGTTGTTTTCCAGTGTTTTCGGTGTCTGTAGTCATAATTTCAGAATTTTCAATTTTCAAAACCCATGTTTTGACATTTTTCGTGATCAACTTCAAGAATTTTTTTCAAAATGACTTCAAACTTGAAATATGCATAGGTGGTCCATTACCTACAAAGTCACAGATAATTTTTCGATTTTTTGAGGTTTGTTGTGCTCAGCGTTATTCAATTTCCAAACCCTTTTGGATTTGAAATGAAAAATTGCGATAATTTTCCTGTTGATGAAATTTTCAGGGCATATGAAGTCGGGGAGAGGCACATTTTTTACTTAAATACTTTCTTTGTATATGCATTAGTTTAGGATTTGTATTTTCAAAAATTTTCAAAAAATTTTGGGAAATTTTAAAAAAATTTCTTTTTAGTATACAAATATTATCTAAGTAGTGTATCTCGCCTAACTATACAAGCCCTGAAAATTTGATGTTGATCGGATAAGTAGAAAAAAATTATCTCAATATTTCACTTTTTGGAACGATTAAATTTTTGAAAAAGTAAAATATTGAGGTAATATTTTTTCTACTTATCCGATCAACATCAAATTTTCAGTGCTTGTATAGTTGGGTGAGATACATCTTCTTTACTTAGATAATATTTTTGTATAATCAAAAAATTGCAAAAATTTCAAAAATTTTTTGGAAAAGTGGTTCCAAAAGAAAGTATCTAAGTAAATAATGTGCCTCTCCTCCGACTTCATGCCCTGAAAATTTCATCCACTTCCCGAACAGGAAAAACATTATCGCAATTTTCATTTCAAAATCCAAAAAAAGTGGGTTTAGAAATTGAACAACGCTGAGCACAAAACTCAAAAAATCGAAAAAATTCTATGTGACTTTTGTAGGTAATGGATCAATCTATGCATATTTCAAGTTTGGTCATTTCGGAAAAAATTCTGGAAGTTGTTACGAATGTAAGAAACATGGGTTTTGAAAAAATTGAATATTAAATTATGACTACAGACACCGAAAAACACCGGAAAACAACGTTTTAGAGGCCAAAAGAAGCTACTGTTTATAGGGTCAAATTCGGCTGATAATTCCGAATTTGATCCATTTTTAGGTGGGGGGCTAAAATGGGGTCCCAAAATCTAAAATAGTGGATCCTCCCCTTATTAACAGCAAAAATTTCTTCAATTCCATTCTCATATCTCAAAACTACAATAGCTACAGGATAAATGCATTGCTGGAATGCTGGTCCAATTTTAGTGCGAAAAAAAACTACAATAGCTACACGAAAGGAATACATTTTTGGAATCCTGGTAAAATTTTAGATAAAATGTAAAAAAAAAAAATTAAAACAATTATTGTTAATAATTATAGTAATATGATTACAAAGCCTATTTAGAGACCTTTTATTGGTTACTCGTTAAAATAAATAGATTTTCTTTTAAATTTTGCTTTTTTTTTTTTACTAAAAAGAATACCCCAAGGGTATACCACCGATAATCAGGAGTCAGGGTCTCTCGGCTTCGGGGAACTACGGGGTGGGACTAATTCCCCCCCTCCGGGGGTCTCCGGAACCCCAACTCTTTGGTATTTGGGTGTTAGGGGTTCCTCCTTCCCTCCCCTACGGGGTATGGTAACAACATAACAACAACATATATATATATATATATATATATACTATATATATATATATATATATATATATATATATTATATAATAACATATATATATATATATATATATATATATATATATATAAGTGTTGGCCTATATTAAGTCATGGTTCAACGAGTACACGACCGGTATGCTCACCTATTGATGCATGACACCGCCTGTGGATGATGACAGCCCTCATACGAGGTAAAAACTCAATATAAGTTTGGATAATTGGACACACACATATATATATATATATATGCTATATATATATATATATAACAACATGTATATATAATAATATATAATAATAATATATATATATATATATATATATATATATATATAACATATTAATTATAATATATATATATAATAATAACAATAATATAATATATATATATATATATATATATATATAATAATATATAATAATAATATATATAAATATATAACTCTCAATATCTAGACTAATAATATATATAATATAATATATAATATATATATAAATAACAATATATATATATAATAATAATATATATATATATATATAATATATATATAATAATATTCTATATATATATTTATATATATATATATATATATAATATATATATATATATATATATATATGAAAATGCTTACTTTGATGAAGCATTTATTATGTAAAAATATACCCTTGGCACAATAAAATCTTTATTATCGACACATTAAAATATTTACACAATTAAAACTTATATACAAATTTAGCTTTCGCCTAATACATTATAAAGGCCTCTTTCAGAATTTAAGTTGACAAGAACTGAAATACATTACAGAAAAAAGGAACTAAAACTAATGCTGATTCTGAGTTGGTTGGTCCTTACGAATCTTTTTTCTTGATATCCTTTAAGAAGTTCAAATCAGGCTCAGGCAGAAAGGAGTTTTGAATCTTATCTAACTTTATCTCGCCCGAAATCTTGTTAAAATTGTCTGTATTATAAATGAACACCGATTCTATTATTTTTTTTTAACCTGATTGCAATATTTTAAAGGAGAAGCATCCTGTAAATTAATTTTATGGTTATTAACTGCACGATGAAAAGTTAGAGCTGAATTGGTAGAATCATTGATTAAATCCTGACGGTGCTGATATAACCTTCTGTGAAAATCGTTTGTTTCTCCAATATAAACTTTGGAACAATTGCAACATGGAATCTTGTAAATGCAATGAGAATTATTATTAACGGATTTGGGCGGTTTAATTTTTAAGGGGAATGGTATTGTTTTTAGTAAAGCAAATGTTTTTAGGGAGATATTGTTTAATTTTATAATTTAAATTAAAGGGAATGGGAAGATAAGTTATATTGGTTTTGTAAATAGGGGGATAACTATTATATTTTAATTTTGCTTTGCGGTAGGCTAAGTTGACAACATGATGAGGGTAATTTAATTTAGTAAAAGTAGACAGAAGAAATTTAGTTTCTGTTAATAGATTAGACGGAGAACAGATATTTAAGGCTCTAAGATAAAGTGAAGTAAGAGTGGCTAATTTTGTACTATATGTGTGGGTAGAGAACCAATGTATATATGATGATGAAGATGTGGGTTTCCTATAGACAGAGTATGACAGGCAAGTTAAGTTTTTCCAGGAAATTAGTGTATCGAGAAAGGGTAAGGAGAAATTTTGGGGTAACTCATGTGTGAAAGAAATAGAAGGATGAATGTTGTTAATTAGGTGCAAAATGTCATTGATATTAGTGTTTTTAGGAACTGAACAAAAGATATCGTCTACATAACGAAGCCATGTTGAATTAAGAAGAAGAGGATGATGAGTTATATAATAAAATTCAATTAACTCCATAAAGATATTACTTGGGGGGATAAAGGAGATCCCATAGCAAGGCCATAAGTTTGTTTGAAAAAAAGTGAAGAAACTATGTTCGAGAGAAAGAAGAATCAGTTTTTTAATAAGGTCAAAAGGATAGTTTAGAGAGAAGTTTGTTTCTAGAATATATTTTTCCAAAAGATCGAGTGTGAATTGAACAGGAACAGATGTGAACAAGGAAGTAACGTCGAAACGTAAATCTGATGTGTAGAAGGATTTAAAGATTGAGTACGTTTAATAAATTCTATCGTATTTGGAAGATGAGAGTTGGAAATTTTGCCTATCAAAGGTTTTAGTTGAGAAGAGAGCCATGACGACAATTTATAAGTTACACAATTGATATTTGAAATGATCGGGCGTAGAGGGTGATTGGGTTTATGGGTTTTTGGAAGGCCGTAAAATTGAGCTAAATTAGTCATGTAAGATTTATTATTGGTGTGAATGGTAGGAAATTGTTTGCAAATAAGTTTTAGATTTCTATTAAATTCTATTTGGGAGTTTTTTAAAGGGTTGCTATTAAGTATGGAATACGTATGGTTATCTGAAAAAATATTGTTACATTTAGTTATATAATCTTTATGATTTAATATAACTATTTGGTTACCTTTATCACTCTTAGTTATCACTTTTTCTTTTTTCTTTTTAAGTTCTGTTAAAGCATTATAATTTTTTTTTATATAAAGATTACCATCACTCACGGGCTGGGCCCCTTACAAGGAGGGGGCAGGAAATAAAATACATCAAAACCCACCCAAGCCTAACGCAAATCTCTTAGGTGAGCGCAGAAGTGGGTTTTAAAGAGAGGAAGATTAAAAACAATTGGAAAAACAGAAAATGGCAAGGAGTTCCACAGAAATGTATTGTTGTCCGAAAGAATATCGTTACATTTAGTGACATAATCTTTATGATTTAATATAACAATTTGGTTACCTTTATCACTCTTAGTTATCACTATTCCTCTAACCGTTGTAGTACCTATAGAAAAGAGATAGTTGGAAGTTTATCTTGTTTGTTGCCAGTAACTATTTCATTCATTCAAATGCCCTTTAATAAATCATGGTTGATAAATTAGTCATTCACAAATTTTGTCCAAGTTTTGAAATCACTTAAGAACTGCAAATTATTATCTGATCTTTCTAGAGGAAATGATAACCCAAATCCTAATAAAAGTTTCTCATCTTTTTTAACTGAATAATTAGAAAGGTTGATAATTGCATCTTGATTAGATGAACTGTACCATAAACTTTGTTTGAAAATATGTTCAAATTTAAGGTTTAATGAATGTGATTTTTTACTTACTATGACGTTTTTGGTTTAATGTGCCAGGTCCAACAAAGTTGTAAAATTCTCCAGTTGGTCAGGAAAAACTGAATACCAATGGTTTTGAAAAGACTTAAATGCAATGTGGCATTTTCTGAAACTTCGTTTGATTTCACATTTAATTTCATTGATCTTTTCCAATAGTATGTATTTTTTGGCCGAAGAAAATGGGTTAAATTTATCCTTGTGTAGGAATCTTGGAACCAACGTTTTAGGTATAACAAGGTTGTTTAGACACTTCTTCATGAAAACAATTTGATATTTCTTAATATTTCTTAAATCATTTTATTTCTATAATTTAGAAATAATTTTCTCATGGGGTAATCTAAAACTATGCCGCTGTTTACGGGTATCATTCTATGTAGAAAAAATTTACTTTGAAGTAAACAGATAATTTATGTAAAAATATATACCCTTGGCACAATAAAATCTTTATTATCGACACATTAAAATATTTACACAATTAAAACTTATATACAAATTTAGCTTTCGCCTAATACATTATAAAGGCCTCTTTCAGAATTTAAGTTGACAAGAACTGAAATACATTACAGAAAAAAGGAACTAAAACTAATGCTGATTCTGAGTTGGTTGGTCCTTATGAATCTTTTTTCTTGATATCCTTTAAGAGGTTCGAAGCAAGCAGAAAGGAGTTTTGAATCTTATCCAACTTTATCTCGCCTGGAATCTTGTTAAAATTGTCTGTATTATAAATGAACACCGATTCTATTATTTTTCTTTTTTTTAACCTGATTGCAATATTTTAAAGGAGAAGCATCCTGTAAATTAATTTTATGGTTAGTAACTGCACGATGAAAAGTTAGAGCTGAATTGGTAGAATCATTGATTAAATCCTGACGATGCTGATATAACCTTCTGGGAAAGTCGTTTGTTTTCTCAATATAAATTTTAGGTGAACAATTGCAACATGGATTCGTTATGACCATATCTTTTGTCCAGTTCCTAAAAACACTAATATCAATGACATTTTCACCTAATTAGCATATATATATATATATATAATATCCAATAACTATATATTTATATATATATATATACTTTTTATATAAATATAATATATATATATATATATATATATATATATATATATATATATATATATATATATATATATAACTCTGCTCAATATATATATATATGCTCTTTCAATATTATCTTTATATATATATATATATATAGTATATATAATAATAAATAATATATAAATATAATAATATATATATGTATATATGTATATATATATATATACTTCATATATAATATATATACTATGTATATATATATATATATATATATATGTATAATAACCATATATCTTAAATCTACTTATATATATTATTTACAATATTATATATAATATATATATATATATATATAATATATATATATATATATATATATATATATATATATATCTATATATATATATATATAATATCTCTAATATATTGTTGATTTATATATATATATATATATATATATATATATATATATATATATATAATATATACTTATATATTATATATATCAAATGTATCTATATAATACTATGTAATAATAATATCTCTATATCTCTTTATATCTTTCTTTCTTTGCTCTTATCTCAACAACAACCATATATAACCATATCATATATAACACTTATATATGCTTTACTTACTATCATATACAAATATTATTTACCATATAAATATATATATATATATATATATATATATATATATATATATAATATCTTTCTTTCTTATATATATATATATATATATATATATATATATATATATATATATATATATATATATTCTTCTTTCCCTCTGAACATGGTTTTTCGATAATTTATTTTTCAAACAAACTTATGGCCTTGCATGGTATCACTCACGCTTACATCACCCACCGCAGTAACGCTTTACTTAAGTTAGTTGAATTTTATTATAAATAACTCATGTCATAACTAACATTTAACCACAATTCAACATGGCTGGTATGTTGACGATATCTTTGTTCAGTTCTAAAAGCACTTATATCAGCCATGACATTTTGGGACTAATTAACAATATTCATCCTTTATTTCTTTCACTTTATATGAGTTACCCAGTCCTGCCACCTTTCTCGATACACTAATTTCCTGGAAAAACTCAACTTGTATGTCATACTCTGTCTATAGGAAACCTACATCTTCATCATCATATATACATTGGTTCTCTACCCACACATATAGTACAAAAAGCCACTCTTACTTCACTTTATCTTAGAGCCTTAAACATCTGTTCTTGACAGAAACTAAATTTCTTCTGTTTACTTTTACTAAATTAAATTAACCTCATCATGTCATCAACTTGGCCTATTATATGAGGCAAAAAATTAAATATTATAGCAGTTATCTCCACACCTATTATTTCCAAAACCAATATAACTTATCTTCCCATTCCCTTCAATTTAAATTATAAAATTAAACAATATCTCCCTAAAAACATTTGCTTTACTAAAAACAATACCATTCCCCTTAAAAAAATTTTTAAACCGCCCAAATCCGTTAATAATAATTCTCACTGCATTTACAAGATTCCATGTTGCAATTGTTCCAAAGTTTATATTGGAGAAACAAACGTTTTCACAGAAGGTTATATCAGCATCGTCAGGATTTAATCAATGATTCTACCAATTCAGCTCTAACTTTTCATCGTGCAGTTAATAACCATAAAATTAATTTACAGGATGCTTCTCCTTTAAAATACACAAACAACACCCAAAAAAGGAAAATCATAGAATCTGTTTATATTTACAATACCCATAACTTCAACAAACAAAAAGGCGAACGAGATAAAGTTGGATAAAATCCAAAACTCCTTTCTGCTTGCTTCGAACCTCTTAAAGGATATCAAGAAAAATGATTCGTAAGGGCCAACCAACTCAGAATCAGCATTAGTTTTAGTCCCTTTTTTCTGTAATGTATTTCAGTTCTTGTCAACTTAAATTCTGAAAGAGGCCTTTATAATGTATTAGGCGAAAGCTAAATTTGTATATAAGTTTTTAATTGTGTAAAACATTTTTTAATGTCATTGAATTAAAGATTTCAGTATTTAAAGGATATATTTTCACATACTTATATATATACTTATATATATATATATATATATCTTTTATACTATATATATATATATATATATATATATATATATATATATATATATATAATATTATATATATAATATATATATATATATATAACTATATACACATACACCTAACCTTATATACGTATATACATATATGTACCCCTGTATATGCATATACATATATATATATATATATATATATACCTTAATATATATATATATCAGGCTTACCTGTTGGGTACAGAAATTTTCTCAGAATTACAAAATTACAAATTGCTCTAAGGGTGGCAAAGTACAATTTTTGTACTGAAATTTGATTGAGTACTTTGGAGATAGTACATGGTATCAAGAATACAAATACAGACTGAGTACTTTTATGGCTCTCATATATATATATATATATATCATATATAACATATATATATATATATATATATATATAATATATATATCATATATATATATACTGCTATATATATATCATCATCATCATCGTCACTTAAATCGTCATCATCATCATCATCATCATAAATAGATCTTTGTCATCACTGTCATCATCACCCACACCTTCTCTCCCAACACTGGGTGTAAGGGAAGTGGTAACATGCCGGAAAAGAAAAGTTGTGAAGAATATGGAAACAAGTCGAAACCGCAGCCTACCACACACTTTAATACCTTTTAGTGAAAACTCGTCTGCAGTCAGAAAATCCACCCTAGAGCTTCACGGAACCACGGAGAAGGACCCTCACTATGGCATCGTCAATGTGTGGGGTTCATCCCTTTAGCCCAGGTGGGCTACAACCATACCTCACAAAAACCGCTATTCACTCCAGTTATGCACCTTTCTTCTCTCTGCCAAACTCACATTTCTCTTCTCCAAGCAGTTTTCCTTTACTGACTCAATCCACTTTTTCTTCGGTCTCCCAGCTGGTTGATTCCCAGCACACTCACCACCACTATCATCCAGATTTAACCAACTCACTATCTTTATCCATCTTTTCACATGACCAAACCATATTAACGTACTTTCATTTATTCTCTCATTTACTCACTTTCTTCACCACCTCACACAACTCTCTAATACGCTCTATAATTCCACATTTATCAATTCTTCTCACTAACACTCACACTTAAGATTGTCCATGTGAAAGACACATTACTTTACAGATACATACCTCCCATTCCAGACCACATGGTCTTACTACTACGATGGCACATATGTAAAAAGACCCTGACGCCTCCAAGGCTTGAGTCCTTTACATCCACCAAGAGTTTAGTTGTACCAGCCACCTTCCTGCAATTCACAACTTTTTCCTACTACGGAGTCTTTACATCATCCGTTTCATCTAACATGTATCATAAATATTACAAACTCAGACACTTTCAGCTGCTCACTATCAAGAGTAACTTTACCGAGGACTGTCCTCACTCGCAGCCATAACCTTTACACTTATCAACGTTTACTTTCAAACCCCTAACTTTTTACACCCACCAATTTCTTTTTACCAATCCTCAAACTCTTTTCAGATTCCCCACACACACAAAACCAAATCATCCTCATATAATAGGTAGGTAACCCTCCACTCTCTCCCATTCTCCATCATTCTAACACTATCCCCAGCCACCCTACCTCTTATTCTTTCATGACCCCATCCATATCTACAAATTAAATAGCAAGAGACGTAACATATCCTACCTCACTCCGCTAACAATATTAAACCAATTACTTTTGACACTATTTACACACGCTTCACTATCATCATACATACTTTTTATTCCGTTCAGAAGCTAACCACCAACACCATATATCACTAACACCTGCCATAGAGCTTCCCTAATAATCCTACCATGCGCCTGTTACAAATCCATAAAATCTAAATATTGTTTATTCTTCTCCTCCCTCATTTTTCCCAATCATTTGTTTTTATGTAGATTTGATCTACACATTACCGCTAAACGAACCTTGTTCTTCACCCAGTCAGTCCCTCAGTCTGCGACGCACTCTTTCGACCAAAATACCAGCATATATCTTCCCTACAACACTCATTAAACTAATTCCCCTATAATACCTACAGTTACCTTATCCCCCTTACCTTTATATAAAGGTACTATTATTACTCTCCTCCAATCCCTCGGAACTATACCATCTATAAACGCTTTGTTCCCCAACTTTCAAATCCAATCAATCACCCTATCGCCTATATGTTTAACCTTAACTTTATATATATATATATATATATATATATATATATATATATATATATATATATATATATATATATATATAATATATATATATATATATATATATATATATATATATATATATATATATATATATATATATATATATATATATATATATATATATATATATATATATATATATATAATACTATAATATATATATATATATATATATATATATAACATATATATATGTATATATAGCAATAATAATATATATATATATATATATATAATATATATATATATAATATATATATATATATATATATATATATATATATATATGCTGCTGTATAATATATATATATGTATATAACCTTATATATATATATATATATATATTTAATATCTTTATATATATATATATATATATATAATATATATATATATATATATATATATATATATATATATATATATATATAACTTAATAATATATATAATATATATATATATATAACCCT
>JABUQX010141182.1:17500-20833 GCA_015478945.1 Trachelipus rathkii
CACCCATATACACCACCTACACTCACACACACACACACACACACACACACACACACTCAATATTTTTGATGCCTCAGCTTTTTGATGCCTAAGCTTTGATGCCTCAACTTTGATGCCTCGACCAACTTTTGATGCCTCAGCTTTGATGCACCTCAGCTTTGATGACTCATCTTTAATGATGTCTTAGCTTTGATGACTCATCTTTGTTACTGGAAAAAAGAAGGAGGAGGAGGAGTAAGAAGAAGAAGAAAAAGGAAAGAAGAAGAAGAAGAGAGAAAGAAGAAGAAAGAAAGAAGAAAGAAAGAAAGAAGAGAAAGAAGAGAAAGAAGAAAGAAGAAAGAAGAAGAAAGAAGAGAAAGAAAGAAGAAGAAGAAGAAGAAAGAAGAAGAAAGAAAGAAGAAGAAAAAAAAGAAGAAAGAAAGAAGTCTCATATGACGGAGCATATGAGCCGGAGCCAGAGCCGGAGTTTGTGATGGCGGAGTCAGACTGGAATTCTGGCTCCAGTTGCATATTGAGTCAATTGAGATGTGTTTATATATATGTTTCAAAGAACATAGATTCCGAATTTTTGGGTTTCTTAACCCCCAAAATGAGTTCGAGAACCCCTTTGAGTGGATCCTCAGCTGGAAAAAAAGAAAATTACAGAGTACAGGGACAGAGAAAAGATGAAGGAAGGAAATAGAAGTTTCGTAAGATAGAACAAATGAGTCATTGGAGCTATCGGTATCGGCACCGGTGCAGGGCCGATGCTGTGCCGAGTTAGTAAATATGTGCTTATCACCTATAATATTAGGGTGTTTATATATGTTTTCAGTGATGTAGAATATGAATAACATAGTTTCAATACACTCAAAGGTGTCTAGGGACACCAATTGAGATGGGGGCCGAACCCAAAATGGGGTTTTTACCCTTTTAAATGAAATTTTAAAAGGATATAAGTTAATAATACATAAACTTACGCTCTATCAACAGCCCTATGTTGCATAAATATATGTAACAACCGCCCTATGCTGCATAAATATATGTAGCAACATCCCTATGTTGTACAAATATATGAAACTTAATACAGAGAACTTAAGTGGTACTCTCTTAGTCATACACAATGGTATTCATATGTTGCACAACTGAGATATTCAAGTCAAAACCTTGAACTCGACTTGTTTAATGTATGCTATATCAAATCCATATATAAATATATGTGTGTGTGTATGTATGCATGTATGTGTGTATGTGTATGTTTAGTTAGATACATATAGTCTTACATTTTTATTTCAAACTGAGGCATTTTATAATGTTAAAGTTAGAGTTAAAGTTAAAGTTAAAGTTAGAGTTAAAAAGTTAAAGTTGGAATAAGTTTAAAGTTAAGGAAGTTACTTTTCATGTCCGAAGGATAAGGTACTCTATTTTCATGTATTAAATACAAATGTTTTTAGTGCTCTTTCTGATAAAACATTTTTTTTGTAATGCTAATGTGATTTTTCTTTGATATGAAAAACATTTTTATTTTTTGAAAAACATTTTTAAAAACATATTGTTTTTTTAGTAAAACTTGATTAGTTGCCAACGTAAAACATGATTTTAGGGACCAAAAATCAATGTTGCAGTGAAAAGCGAAAGCAAACAGCCCCAGGGGGGCCCCACCCCACCCCACCCCCCTTATGTTTACTGCTTTACTGCTTTACTTACTTACTATTAATAAAAATATATGTCACTACCTATTTTTTTTTCTGTTCAATCATATACATTTGTATTTCACATACTTTTTCTAAAAACTTTTAAAAAACTTAAGACTTAAATAAATAAATTTTTAATTTGTTAAACTTAGGACATGGCGGTAGACCTTATATATATATATATATATATATATATATATATATATATCTTTATACTATATATATATATATATATATTTCTTATACTATAACATATATATATATATATAAACAATAACTGATAACAAATTTCCATGCCCAACAACTTGAGTAAAAGTAACTAACATAGCATACAAAAGTAACATATTCACATTTTTTCATGCATGTCTTTAACATATCAATGTTAATTTATTATTAACATAGTTGAGTTGAAAGGAGGAGGAGAGGAGGAAGGAAGAAGAATGAGGTTATCGTATCCTAACCTAACAAATGTAATAAACTAAGAATAAATCGCACGGTCATGCTTGAACACACATATTAACACTTATATACACACACCTACACCTACACCTACACACACGCAAACACACACACACACATATATGCCAACTTAACAAAGTTTTCACATTAATAAGAAACTAACATAGCATCACCTAAACTAAAAATATAATATATGACATTTCGAAACCCTAACATACTTTAAGCACGAATAAACAGCTAACGTTAAAAGAAATTTCCATACTTAACAGCAGTAAAGTAAGTAACATAGCATACAAAAACACCTAACCCTATTCACACTTTTCATACGTGTCTTTAACATATCAATGTTAATTTTACATTAACTATAGTAATATTTAACAAAGATTTAGCATAACAACCTAAATATTGTAATAAACTAAGAATAAATGCCACAGACACACAGTTACACACACACACACACACACACGAATATATGTTAGCTTGTAACAATGTTTTTACAGTAATAAAGGAAGCCAACATAGCAAGCACCTGAATTCCTCAGAAGAAGCAGAAGAAGAAGAAAAGAAAAAAAAGCTAAGAATATAATATACAACGACAAAATTAACATACCTTAAACACGAATAAACTGTTTACATTAGCAAAGTTCCATACTTAACAACAGTAAAGAGCTAACATTACATACAAAACGTAACCTATTCACACTTTTCAAGCATATCTGTGACATATCAATGCTAATTTTACATTAACATGGTAATATTTAACTAAGATTTTATCATAACCCTGTCTAAATATCATACTGACTAACGAATAAAGGCTAACCAAAGTTTTTCGCATTAACATAGTAATATTTAACAAAAAAAAATCATTTTAAGACAAAGCATAACCTTCTACCACGTTCAAATCTAAAACGAATATGACGATAAAATAAGTCTCGAGAGAAAAGATAAGACAATATTACTGGAACAAACACACAAGTCCTAAGAGATAAGGAATATTTCAACCAATCACGGAAGAGTACAGGATATTTCAGCCAATCACAGAGTAGGGGCACAAATATGGATAGGATATCAGCATGGGATAATCATCAGTCCACTTATATATAAATATATATAATAACTCATATATCAAATGCCCTATAAGCATCTAACCTTTATAACATATATATCTATATATATATATGCATGCAACTGTATTGCTTTCA
>JABUQX010141183.1:7500-15063 GCA_015478945.1 Trachelipus rathkii
GTTCACCGTTATAATTCAATCCTTCTTCACATAGAGATTCTTTTATTTTCGTTTTATCTTATTATAAAATTTATATTTTGTTTTTGTTTTTTATAGTCTTTGCTCATGTTTTTTTTCTTATCAGTGACTCTGTGCACGCGCTCCTTCTTATCGGACTCACAATCTAATTTAAAGCTCAATTTATGTATATGTATATATATATATATATATATATACTTTTTACATATATTTATGGAGCAATAATTACAATTTCTTTCTCATATATATATATATATATTCATATATATTTGTCTGGTGCTTTTTACCTTTCTTTAGCGTTTTGTTTTTAATTACCTTAATTTACAAACATTATTTTATCAGTTTCTTGCTTTTAGTTTTTATACCGTTACTTTTATATATATATATATATATATATATATATATATATATATATATATATATATATATATATATATATATATATATATATAATATATATATATATATATATAATATATATATATATATATATATATATATATATATATATAATATATATATATATATATTATATACTCTTTTATATATATATATTTTACATATATATATATATATATATATATATATATATATATATATATATATATAAACTACCTTTTAACGTGCTTTATCCCCTATGCAGGGGGTAACACGGGGGGACCACAGGAAATATATATATATATATATATATATATATATATATATATATATATATATATATATATAATATAACTTCGCAGTAAACTGTGCTAAATCATATATACTTTTATACACCATATAAATATATATATCATTAAATAATTGCATAATCGTAATTAGATAAGATGTTAAAGAAGCAGCTTTTATATAATGGAGAGGTAAAGAAAGAAGCATAAAGAACGAGGATATTGGACAGAGGCTGGACACCTGGTTGCATGCTAACCTTGACGGAACTCCGGTTGCTTTAAAACTGTTCTTGAATCTAACTTTTTTGGGTTGGAGAGATTGCTCGATTATTAAAGCGCACCGGGCATATTGTCCTCAAGCGCAACATGCGGTGGTTCAATCCCAGAAAAGGCAGTATTTCTTTACCTTCCATTATATGTTCTTTCTTTAACAACATATATATGTATATGTATATATATATATATGTATGCATATGTAATATTATAAGATGGACCAAAATATATCGCCATTGCTTTCTAATTTCCCATTTATATACATATATATGTAATATAATAACAAATGTAGCTATGTATATAATAATATATATATATAATAACCAATAACTAACATAATAATATGTAGTAATATATATATGTAACTGTATATATACTTTATATATATGTATATATAGTCATATACTTACTTTATATATATATGTTTATATATGGAGAGAGAGAGAGAGAGAGAGAGAGAGAGGAGAGAGAGAGAGAGAGAGAGAGAGAGAGAATGAGAATAAAAATGCGCACAAGTGCATTATAATGTCAAATAATGTCATCATATATCATAATTTTATTCATAATATTTATGTACCATAGAATTTCTTTTATACGCGCCCCCCTGCCCCCTATCCTTGTTGTAGAACCAAGTTCCAGTCATTCAGTTCCACACTGATTTATTTACGATGAGTTTGGAATGACGCGTTCCAGATTTATGCCCTTTTGTTCGAGGATTTGCGGAAGAGCATCAGGAGGATACTCATCTATTCGTCATGCCGTTTTTCTTCTCTTTCTAAAAAGGTGATAAACTTCTTACGAGTAGATTTATTATTATTATTATTATTATTATTATTATTATTATTATTATTATTATTATTATTATTATTGTATTATTATTATTATTATTATTATTATTACTGGACGAAAACGTCATTATTATTATTATTATTATTATTATTATTATTATTATTATTATTATTATTATTATTATTATTATTATTATTATTATTATTATTATTATTATTATTATTATTATTATTATTATTATTATTATTAGAAACCCCATTTATTATTATTATTATTATTATTTTTACTTTTACTATTATTTTGTTATTATTATTATTATTATTATTATTATTATTATTATTATTATTATTATTATTATTAATTATTATTATTATTATTATTATTATTATTATTATTATTATTAAATAGTTATAAATGGAATAGATCCTTAACGCTCTTCACAATACAGAACTAAAATGTCTCGAGCTTCTACAGTGGCTCAATGGTAGCCCGAGTGACTCAAGTGGCACATGAAAAGGGTTCTATCCCTCGTTCGGATATTAGGTAGCAATCACCTAGAGTAGTTCACTTCCTTGAGCAGAATTAGGCCTGTGAGATGTGGTCTTTAATTTTTAAAAGAGATGCACCTCACAATACAGACAGATCTTCAAAAAGAAGTTATGAACTCTTTTGTTGATTTTTTTTTTTACAGTAGAAAGTCATGCAAACCAAAAAATGAAAAAAATATAAAAAACTTAACCTGAGCTCTCAGAGTGGGAGGAAGCCCTACATACAAATGACAGAAATGTCGAAACAACTCTTTTTTTTTTTCTATTTTCTTATTAAAAAAATATTTCTTACTCGTAATGTCTTTTCTGCATTTAAAAAATTTATTCTATAATTTTTATCATTTGTATCTACGATTTGTTGAATTATTTGCAATGTAGATTCTAAACTACTGATAGCCTAATGGTAGCTTTTTTCATTGTCTTTATGGGGGTAACATATGCCATTAGTTGGCTAGGTCAACCATCAAAAAAAAAAATGTTGGAAGCTAATATATTTAGGTTCATACGTCGTCAATTAAATCTGAAGATGAAATGCTTATTCTTTTTTTCCTAGACGTGCGATTTGTTCCATTATAATTAATAGCATTGCATTTCTAGATCAATAATAATATCAGCAATAAACACTCAATCTTTATCATTCAATTTATTTTTTCACCAATAATTGCTTAAAAAAAGAAAATAATAATAATAATAAAAAATCCGGACCTCCAACAAAAAATCGATATATAACTCTTTTACAAAAAAAATTTTTATGAATTTTTTTTTTATTCTTGAAGAAATTCTAAAAAAAGTAATTTCAGAAATTTTTTGGAGAGCAGCTTTTATAGTCTCAAAAAGTGGCGTAGAACTCATTCAATTATAATTCTCTTTGTAAAACCAAAATCACTCGAGCTTATTGTATCTACTTTTTTTTCTTCTTTTCAACCTTCTTCTGTCTTTCTTGAGTTTCTTCTTATTTCTTTTTAATTTTTGGTTTTAATTCTAATATATATATATATATATATATATATATATCATATATATGCATATGTATGTATATATGTATATATTTTTCTTTCAATAATATATATATATAATATATATAAATAAATACATACTATATATAATATGTAATAATAAATTTCTATATATATGTATATATATGTATAAATATATTATTATATAACAATATTAATAATAATATATATATGTAATAATATAATATACATATATATATATATATATTATAACATATATATCATTTTACTTTCTATATAATAATAATAATAATAATATATATGTATATATATATATATATATTTATGTATATGTAATATATGTAATAATAATATCATATATCATATATGTAGCAACGCATATATATCTAACATATATATACTGTGCAAAAAAACAGAGCATTTTTCTGCTTTTTCTTTTGTCAAATAAGTTTATTTTTATTTATTTTTTTCCTTACAAGTTTTGTTTTATAATTTTTTTCATTAATTTTCTTATTTTCTTCTAAATTTATTTCCATTTTTATCGCTGATTAAAAATGGTTTGGAGTCAAGCTTTGTCGTTTTGTGTATGTTTTTATCATGATCAAGAATTTACTTTGACTATTCTTTGAATCAAATTCTTTTTTTTTTTTTTCAAAATTTGGAAGTGGATAATTTTTCTGCATAACACAAATTTTAAATTTTATTGCCAAGATTTGAGAATGATTGGAAGAGTTCTTTCTTACCAATTGAGGTTTGTATCATCAAATTCCGATCAAATAAAATACAAAAAATATATAATAATAATAATAAGCTAAAAATGTTTTTTTTCAACAAAAAAAAAGGTTTAACAAAGACCATTTAAAAAACAGGTCGTATCTCTCTCTCTCTCTCTCTCTCTCTCTCTCCTCTCTCTCTCTCTCTCTCTACTCTCTCTCTCTCTCTCTCTCTCTCTCTATACCTCTCTCAAATATCTTATATACTTATATATATATATATATATATATAACATAATATATATATATATATATATATATATATAACTGCTGCTGCTATATATATATATATATATATCGCCATACTATACTTATATATACTTATATACTATATATATATGTATAACTATATATAACTCACCTCATATACTGCCATATACCTGTGCCATATACTGCTATCAGAGCTTGGGAACCCGGAGTCAGAATCACAGGTCATTGGGTGATGCAATTTTCAGAGTGCAGGTCAATGGAAAAAACTCTGTTGCAAAAATGGAGTCCATGGAGTCAGATCAGAAGAAGGATTCACCTGTGCTAAGGAAGGAGTCGGGTGTCGGAGTCGAGAACGAAAATTTAAGAGAACTATTATTATTATTACAAATATTATTACATTATATTATTATTATTATTATTATTATTATTATTATTATTATTAGCTAAATACATATTATAAAGTTTTTGATTTTATTTTTCCAACGTTCTAAATATTTTTTTTTTGTACATATTTTAATTTCCTTAAAATAATCTTTGAAAAGTAATACAGGAGAAAGAAGGAATACATATATATTTACATAGATTTCCCGAAGCGTTTCGTCTTCTCTATACTAGAGACATCTTCAGAGGATTATTTCTTGTAAACGAATGAGTCTTTTTAAATTGATATATAATAGGTAAATCAAATGATATTGAGTCTGACTGAAAAATACATCGACTGATAAATACATAAAATTTCATGTTAATGTCTGGTTGCGTGTTTTTATGTAGAAGGCCTCCGCAATTTAAGTTTGGACTTCACGCGATCCGTATAATATTGTGAAATGTTTAGAAATATTACTAATAGTTGATTGACCATGTGCCGTATTGAAATGTTCAAAAGATTTTGCTGGGACTGTAGAGATGTTGTTATGCCCTGTCCTACAGTATTCTTCGATGCTGACCAATGACTTCAAGCCATTACAGTCAGCGCTCAGGGCGATTCAGTTGGTACACAACGCGTGATGGTTGTCCGGGCAAAGCATCTCTTGTGCTAAAAGGAAGATGACAGTTGTTTGGACTTATGGTATAGTCTGACTTTAATTTTTAAGGGTGTCTTTAGTTTTTGAGGTGAGAATTCAAAATATTACAAAGGCACTTCTCTTCCTTATTGACAAATAACATTGGAGTTTTGAGGAATTATCTGAATTTTTACAGTTATTTTCTGTATTATATAATTTGCTTGGGTTTTTCATCGATGGTACCATGAATATTGTGGATGATGATTAAATTAATTTTACTTAATGCGGCAAATTTCTTCATCAAAAGTTTTCCAAGTTGGAACATAGGTTGTATACTCTGTAAACTAAATTTTCAGGCATGGGTGATTCTTGCACCTTCAAAAAAATGGTCGGTGAGGCCGGATCTGGTTCCATATACAGGCCCATTTAACTCCAGTGGGTTTGAAACTTTATCACTTTATAGACTTGGCAGGCAAGAAAACCAGGAAGTACTGGTATAGTTTGATGTCTAAAAAACAGATAGTATTATTAACCTAAGTTTCGTATGACTCTTGGGATTATTAGATGGAACTGATTAACGCCGCGATTTATGTTTTCAAAATATGGTAGAGGTGTCGCCGACACACCTTATGTAAATAGGGTTTAAAGTTTGTTTTACGTTTCACGAAGGATTTTGTTTTTCAGATTGGATGCTCTGCTATAAAAGAGTCAGCAAATGTGGAGTCTAGAGTGGTGGAGCCATCATTATTGTTTGTAGATATATGTTTGCACTAAATTTAAACTGATTGTTTGAGTACAACAAGTAATAAAGGTTCTTATATGCTGTTCTGATATCTGGAAGGCAGGGTAGGTTATTTGGTGTTACTTCAATTCGTTATTATGTCAATCGTATGAAAAGAATAAAATTTTGTTTATGGTGAACAGGATTCTACCTCAATTACAGGCAGGTACTATAGTAGTGATGGCTTCAAGTTTTTCAGTTTGTTCTGAGCTTTTTGTATAGTGACTGTGTTATTTGATTTAACTGAAAGAGTTATTAAAGATATGAGGTCAGGATAATGCTGTTCAGATATTTGGCACGACTGGAGTGATATGTAACCGTTCACCGTTGATATTTTAAATCTAAAGGTGGTTCACGGGTTATAACTATTTTAGGCACAATCCATATATATGTTTGCTATTATATATATATACTTTTTATATATATAATATATGTATATATATATATATATATATATATATATATATATATATATATATATATATATAACATATATATATATATATATATATATATATATATATATATATATATATAATGTATATCTTTAACAATATATATGTATATATATATTAACTTTATATATATATATATATATATATGCATATATATATATATGTATATAATAATAATATATATATATATATATATATATATATATATATATATATATATATATATATATATCCTAAATTATAAAATCCAGTTCTTTTAATTTTGTCAGAAATTCTTTTGTTTTTATTTCATAAGCGATTCTGTTAATGCTATTATTATTATTATTATTATTATTATTATTATTATTATTAATATTGATAGTATTCTTATTATTATTATTAATTATTATTATTGATTGTATATTATTATTGTTATTATTAAAATTGAAACTGAAGGCGAAATATTGAAGCACAGTTAATTTTATAATGGCTGTTTTATGATAAAAATAAAAATAATTTACGTACATAATTACGTTACTTTACGTATTTGTTTCGAAACTTTGAAATATTTGTTTATCACATGTGTTGCCTGCATCTTTATGTTACAGGTACTTTACCATGCATTTGGAAGTGGGCTTCATTGGAAAAGTGGTATATTTTTTATTCTCAAAAGCTTGACGAAAAAAAGTACATTAGAACTAAAAAAATATATTTCACTATAACTATAGCACTAATCTGGGTCGAATCGAATTTTGGTTACGACCGCTGAGTCGGAGCCAAGGTCGAAAATTTTTGTTTAAGAATTGTGGTCAGGTCAGAAATTTTTTACATTTTTAAGGGGAGTAGGGAGAAAAATGCTCATGAAAGTACCAGGGTTTGGGAGTCGGAGTCGGAGTCGAAAATTTATTTTACGACTCAACAGACCTATTTCATATATATATATATATACATATATATATATATATATATATAACACATAACTATATATATATATATATATATATATATATATATATAACATATATATATATATATATATATATATATATATATATATATATATATATATTATATATATCTCATATATATATATA